>CM050857.1:6245613-6385613 GCA_027580175.1 Siniperca scherzeri | reverse complement strand
TAGTTTCACCTGAAACTGACCTAATAGTTTCCATGATGGCCCAGTAATCAGTAATCAGGCCTGTTGTTTTCTGGCTGCACCTCCCTCATCACTGTTAAGCACCTGATTAGCATGTGATCGGCTTGACCACGGTGTTAATACGCTGTGGTAAACTTTGGGCAGGTTGAATCTCAGACCACCATTTCTGTTCAAAGAGGGGTTTTCTTTTTTCACAAAAATGGCTTCTTTGACTCCTCTTTCAAACCAACTCTTCTCTCTACTTAGACTCTTCACCTCGCTGTCTTCAAACGTGCGGTTTGTAGCTTTTAGACGCAAACGCACGGCGCTCTGCGATCCCGAGTTAGCGTGTCGTCTGTGCTGATAAAGTCTTCTGTGAAGTGGCTGTTTGGTCTCGCCTATGTACCGCTCTTTGCAGTTTTCCTCACTGCACTGAATGGAGTAAACTACATCGCTCTGTTTCTGTGTGGGCATCTCGTCCTTAGGATGTTTCTGTCTTAACGTGTTGCCTGGTTTAAAGAAAACAGGAACATCGTGCTGTCTAAAGATCCTTTGAGAAAGACTTCCGGATGGGAGCCGAAACGTCTTGATTCTGTAAACACCGTCCTGCACTCAAGTACAACTTTGAGGTACTTGTACTTTACCTGAGTACAACTGATGCTGCTTTTCTACTTCTGCTCCGCCACATTTCAGAGACAAATATTGTACTTTTTTACTTCACTACATTTGTTCGACAGCTTCAGCTGCCAGTTACGGTTTTGCAGATTCAGACTAACAATACAAAATCTAAGCTGCAAATAAATGACGACGGGATATTATAGGTTAAGTTAAAACTTTATTGATCCCCGGGGGAAAACAAAGAATATGAAGTCGTTAAAATGAGCTCCACCTTCAGCAGCTGCAGCATTAAACCGATGGACACGTTAATGCATCGATAATATAATATATATTATTCTGAAAAGAGCCATAATGAGTACTTGTATATGTCCATTTATTTATAAAAAGCTGAGCTGTAAATGTGTCAGCTGTAAACGTCGGCTCCGACCTGCCGTGCTCGCTGCGGCGGTGCTCCGACCTGCCGTGCTCCCTGCGGCGGTGCTCGCTGCAGCGGTGCTCCGACCTGCCGTGCTCCCTGCGGCGGTGCTCGCTGCGGCGGTGCTCCGAACTGCCGTGCTCCCTGCGGCGGTGCTCCCTGCGGCGGTGCTCCGACCTGCCGTGCTCCCTGCGGCGGTGCTCCCTGCGGCGGTGCTCCGAACTGCCGTGCTCCCTGCGGCGGTGCTCCCTGCGGCGGTGCTCCCTGCGGCGGTGTTTCGCTGCAGCGGTGCTCCGACCTGCCGTGCTCCCTGCGGCGGTGCTCCGACCTGCCGTGCTCCCTGCGGCGGTGCTCCGACCTGCCGTGCTCGCTGCGGCGGTGCGCCGACCTGCCGTGCTCGCTGCGGCAGTGCTCCGACCTGCCGTGCTCGCTGGCGGTGCTCCCTGCGGTGCTCCCTGTGGCGGTGCTCCAACCTGCCGTGCTCTCTGCGGCGGTGCTCCCTGCGGCAGTGCTCCGACCTGCCGTGCTCGCTGCGGCGGTGCTCCCTGCGGCGGTGCTCCAACCTGCCGTGCTCCCTGCGGCGGTGCTCCGAACTGCCGTGCTCCCTGCGGCGGTGCTCGCTCTCGGTTTGACCCCCATGTAAAGTGGTCTGGATCATCTGTCGGATCGCCTGACTTCTCCCGTCTCTTCTGTTCAGCGACGTCGCTGGTTGAGCATGAGATTATCACTGATGGAAATGATGAAAAGGACCCCAAGTTGTAATAAACCTGGATCAGTTGGTTTTAACTGAAGAGGGCAGCCGAGGACCAAGGTGTTGAAAACTAAAACCTTCGCCTTTACTCGGGTTAAACAGGGTCTTTATTGTTTTTAGCCGTGCTAGCAGCGTCGCTCTATGGATGCTAACTGAAACAGCAGCAGCTGCTGGACTGCGATGAGACGTGCTTCATCGTTCACGCTCCCCTCAGGATGAACTGTAATAACTCTGCTGATCCTCTGACTTTCCATCTAGCGCCACCATCAGGTCGACACGTTAACGCGTCCGACACTTTGGTTTCTGACCGAACACCTGCAGAGCTGATGGCGCTCCCATCAGCCTCAGCTGCGCTCTGCGTTTACTGCTAACCAGCTAATGTTAGCATGCCCAGACGCTAAGCTAAGATTGTAAACATCGGCATGTTAGCGCGTCACAGTTTTGGCTTTGGAGATGAACAAGTAAACAACGCGTTCACAGCAGCGTTAACCTGAAGATGGCCGACGAGCAGCAAACAAGAAGATAAAATAAGCGCAGATGATGTTAAACGTTTGAAGATGTAATAAAGTATGACAGAACATTTTTTATATTAATTCTAAACATTCTCTGATTATATTAAAGACACGTTTTCATCATTCGAGTGTCTTCCTGCCCAGCTGCGTCTGCGACGCCGCGTGCCGACAGAAGGTCTTCAGCATCAAGTCTCAACCTGAACTGAATTCACACCAATTTTCACCCGTTCGACCTCCATTATCGTGTCAGATCTAAGGAGGAAATGACAAACAGCTGCGGTGAAAACAGCATCAGGAAACTCTACAGACAACACAAGGCCCAGTTTGAAACGTCCCCCGATCTTCACCTGAACTCACCTGCTGATCAAAACGCTGTGGGAGGAGCGGGACAGCGGGCGTGGTGCCCGGACGAAGACGTTTCCAGAGGTGGAAGAAGAACTCACAGTTCAGAAATATGCAGGGAAGGTTCTGCGTTCAAAGTAAAAGTACTCATGCATCATAACGGCACATTTCAGAATAATATATATTATATTATCGATGCATTAACGTGTTCATCACTTTAATGCTGCAGCTGCTGAAGGTGGAGCTCATTTTAACGGCTTTATATTCCGCTGAGCGGCTTCATCGATAATAATATTTTGTATTAATAATCTGAAACTGGAAAACTGGTGAAAACGGCGAGAAACGCCGTCACGACGACCCGGAGCCCAAAGCGACGCCTTCGCCGCGTCGTCGCGTCCGAGCGACAGTCCGAAGCTCGACGTTATTAACAAACATCACAGTTATTACAGTCGTTCAGAGGAAAAGCAGCAGATCTGCACGTCTGAGGAGCTGCAGCCAGGAAGGGATTTACAGGAGAAACGACTTCAAACGTCAAAACAGTTTTCTGTCAATCGATTAATCGATTAATCGATTGACAGAAAACTGACTAATCGACTAATCGTTCCAGCTGAACTTGTATAAACTGTTTAATTTATAACAGAACATCAGATTTTACAAACTCTTCAGATGTTTTGTGTGTAAAAAATCTTAATAAAGTAACTAAAGCCGTCAGATAAATGCAGCGGAGTGGAAGCAGGAAGCGGCGTGAAAGGAAAAGACTCGAGTGAAGTACAAGTACCTCAGATGTGTACTGCAGTTCAGTACTTGTAGTAAATGTACTTAGTTAGGGAACAACGCATCGCGCAAACGCGTTCATGTTGAACGTAAAACGCATCAGCAGAAAGACGAGCAGGTCAGAAACGTTTCAGTCTGACGACGTCTACGATGTGTTGGGTGACGTTGACCAATAGGAGCACAGACCCGATTAATCCCACCTCTGCACACACACACACACACACACACACACACACACACAGTGTGTTAAAGTAATGATTAAAAACGTGGGACAGTGAAGCCGATCACCTCTGTGCGTCACGCAAGCTGTGAAAGAAGAGGAGCTCTGATTGAATAGACTGTATGTAAAGATGGACGACGTGTCAGCTCCCTAACAGTGAAGCCAGAACATCTGGACCGCCCCCTGGTGGCGGGCTGCAGTACAGGTCATAAGCCCCGCCCCCTCCATGTTAGCGGATGGGACGTGAGCCAAACTAAAAACTCTAAAAAAGTTTACGCCAAATAAACGATTTCCCCAAAGATGGTTTCTGTCAGTTTAGGTCGTTCTTTTCACGCTGATGTTTTGGTTCTAATTCGTTATCTGATGCCATAAAAAGGGGGTTACACGTCATGATTGACAGCTGAGCTCTGCTCGCGATTGGGTCGGCAGGGTGTGCGGGCGGGGCCTCGATACCGCGGCTCCACCCCCTGATCGCTGCTGCGCAGACTCTGGCTCCAAATGACGTCACCAGCGCAAGATGGCCGCTCCCGTATCCGGGATATCCGGAGATATATAACGTGGAGACGCGTCGGCCATCTTTATACGCAGCCTGTGGTCTCGACCATCTCTGAAGACTAAAATATCTTCTTCACTAGTATTTCCACGGGAGCCACACTTGGCAGGACTCAATACGAGAGCCACGTTTACCATTAAGCGCCAAAAACCACGCGCTTACGGGCCCAGAGCGGGTTTGGTTACATACTCATCTCAAAGGACAAATAAAAAATCATCCGTCCACTTTACTTTTCCTCTGACCAGCCGCAGCCTTCCCGCTGTAGTTCCTCCGTCCGGTCCGCAGCTTCGCTTGATTAGAAATCCGTTTTCATCGTCCGTACACGGCGCGTTAGCTAGCACGAGGCCTCAGCCGCAGCAGCGCCGCTGATCCTGGCATCGATCATCATCACCACCATCATCATCATCATCATCTTCGTGTCCTTCCGCAGAAGTAAGCGTCAGAGTTTTGTCACCTGCGGCATCTTCACTGCCGAGCGTCCTCACGTGTCCCCCGTCCTCCAGGACTGTCCTCCTGGTTACTGTGGCGACAGAGGGCGGTCGTCACGGACAGCGGTGGAGCGCGTTTACTCAAGTGCCGTGTTTAAGGACGAATCAGAGGTGCTTTACTCGAGCATTTCCATTTTCCGCTGCTTTATGCTTCTACTACTTGATAACTTTAGTTACTTTACAAAGTCATATTTTCGCACACAAAACATGTGAAAAAGAACATTTTACCAATCAGTCGATTTCAAACTAATAAGCGGCTGTTTTGATAAACGATTCATTGTTCAGTTTTCACGAGAAAATCCAAAACTACCAATAATACTGTGATGTTTGTTAATGACGTCGAGCTTCGGACACGATCGATCGATCGATCGACGGAGAAAAGGATCAGCAACATTTTCACTGCAGGACTTTTACTGGCAGCAGTGTTTTCACCAGTTTTCCAAACCGATCGATCGATCGATGGAGAAAAGAATCAGCAATCAGCAACATTTTCACTGCAGGACTTTTACTGGCAGCAGTGTTTTCACGGTGTGTGTTAGTACTTTTACTTGCAGCAGAGTGTGTGTACAGTGTGTGTTAGTACTTTTACTTGCAGCAGAGTGTGTGTACAGTGTGTGTACAGTGTGTTAGTACTTTTACTTGCAGCAGAGTGTGTGTACAGAGTGTGTTAGTACTTTTACTTGCAGCAGGTGTGTGTCAGTACTTTTACTGCAGCAGGTGTGTGTACAGTGTGTGTTAGTACTTTTACTTGCAGCAGGTGTGTGTACAGAGTGTGTTAGTACTTTTACTTGCAGCAGAGTGTGTGTCAGTACTTTTACTGCAGCAGGTGTGTGTACAGAGTGTGTTAGTACTTTTACTTGCAGCAGAGTGTGTGTCAGTACTTTTACTGCAGCAGAGTGTGTGTACAGTGTGTGTTAGTACTTTTACTTGCAGCAGAGTGTGTGTACAGTGTGTGTTAGTACTTTTACTTGCAGCAGAGTGTGTGTACAGAGTGTGTTAGTACTTTTACTTGCAGCAGAGTGTGTGTCAGTACTTTTACTGCAGCAGAGTGTGTGTACAGTGTGTGTTAGTACTTTTACTTGCAGCAGAGTGTGTGTACAGAGTGTGTTAGTACTTTTACTTGCAGCAGAGTGTGTGTCAGTACTTTTACTGCAGCAGAGTGTGTGTACAGAGTGTGTTAGTACTTTTACTTGCAGCAGAGTGTGTGTCAGTACTTTTACTGCAGCAGAGTGTGTGTACAGTGTGTGTTAGTACTTTTACTTGCAGCAGAGTGTGTGTACAGTGTGTGTTAGTACTTTTACTTGCAGCAGAGTGTGTGTACAGAGTGTGTTAGTACTTTTACTTGCAGCAGAGTGTGTGTCAGTACTTTTACTGCAGCAGAGTGTGTGTACAGTGTGTGTTAGTACTTACTTGCAGCAGAGTGTGTGTACAGAGTGTGTTAGTACTTTTACTTGCAGCAGAGTGTGTGTCAGTACTTTTACTGCAGCAGAGTGTGTGTACAGAGTGTGTTAGTACTTTTACTTGCAGCAGAGTGTGTGTCAGTACTTTTACTGCAGCAGAGTGTGTGTACAGTGTGTGTTAGTACTTTTACTTGCAGCAGAGTGTGTGTACAGTGTGTGTTAGTACTTTTACTTGCAGCAGAGTGTGTGTCAGTACTTTTACTGCAGCAGAGTGTGTGTACAGAGTGTGTCAGTACTTTTACTGCAGTAACGGACCTGGGTACTTCCTGCCACGCTGCTCGTGGAGACGGATCTGTAGAAATGTGAGCTGTTCTGATTTTATTCACCACTGAAGTTCATTCTTGACTTTGGAGATGAAAACAATCCCAAACTCAAGGTCTCCTTACTAGCTTTTTCCAGAGCTTTTGTTTTTACTGCTTATTCATTATTTCATATTATTTTCATTGGCAGATCAGCTCGGTGCAGACAATTCGACTGATTCGTCTGACGGTCGAGTGCCTGAAAAGCCTAAATGTTTGGGACGAAAGCGTTTCTGTCTGGTCGACCACAGAGAGTCTCTGTCGGTGGGACGGCGTCTGATTGGTGCACAGCTGATGAATTCATTAGTGTACGCTGAGAATGGTACAGGGTTTATGTCTGTTCGTGCGGATGACGTCGGCCTCGGTTGGCCTCCTTCAGAAAACAGACCCCTTTTAGTGAAGCCGAGTATTCGACTCAAACACAAAGTCCGGTGTGTAATGTCGATAAAACTAAGGAACTGATTATCTGTAACAAGCCCGATTATCATAACGGGACAAATGTTTCTGCGCAGTTCGCGTTTACACGCCCGTGTGCGGCCTGCTCGGATGTATATTTGACGGCGATGGATGACACTCAGATGTTTCTGCACAATCTGTATTTTAAACTGCCGTATAAAATCATTTGCAGTTACGGTGGATGTTTTTGAGAAGCCTTTTGTGCTCCGAGCCGTTATTTGAATTCTTTTCAATCATCTGTTTTATTCCGTCCTCGTTTTAAAATGGTTTTGTTGCTTCTTATGTGTTTTATTTTATATCGTCTTTCATCTCTGTCACTGGTTTTATTATTTCTCGTGTGCATTAGTCTCCGGTTGTCTTGTTCTCCCCTGAAATCCTCTTCTCCTCCTTCGCGCCGAGAGTCAGACGTTCAGATCGACGCCGCTCTCGTGTCTGTTCGCTGAATGTGAAGCTACAGGGCAGCAGCTGGTTAGCTTAGCTTAGCACAAAGACTGGAAACAGGGGAAACAGCTAGCCTTGTTACCTTCTGTCTGAAGGTAACAAACTCCACCTACCAGCACCTCTAACGCTCACCGACTAACACGTCATATGGAGTTTGTTTAATCTGTACAAAACTAACCACCATTCCTTTAACCTAAAGAAACTGCTCCACTGTATTTTATTTCATGTTTTAATGTTTTATTCTGAGTTTTAGGTATTTCATTTGTTCTTGTTTTGCTAGCGTACTGTGCTTTATATGGTTTTTTGCCACGTAGCAGCAGATCGCCAGATCTCACATCGCACTGTTGGATGGATTGACGGATGGATGGCGTTCCCATCAGCCTCAGCTGCACTCTCTGTTTACTGCTAACTAGCTAACGTTAGCATGCTAACACGCTAAACTAAGTAGGTGAACATTACACCTGCTATCAGCATGTTAGCGTGTAGCTCAAAGCTCCACTGTGCTGCAGACTTTCGTTGTTGTTAGCATATTTGCTCCGTATGTTACATGTTGTCTAAAATAATATAACTAAAGACAATTTTCCACTGGTGGACAATAAAGTTGCATTCTGTTCTACAGAATCAGAAATCCTTTATCGATCCCCGAGGGGGAAACTCTTTGTTACAGCAGCTCGCCTTTACGTCAGCGCACACAGGAAGAGAAGCACTGAGCAAAAAATATAATACAGGTCAGATAATAAATAAATGAAGTACCAGGTGTATAAGTATAAAATAAAATAAGTGTGAAGTACAAAGTGGGTTTACTGGTTGATGATAATAATATAGTATAAAGTAATAGTGCATGAACTGTTAAGTTAAGTGTAGCTTATTAAAGTTATAATGAGACGGAGGATATTGCACAGCAGTAACAGAGGTATGAATAAATATCAATAAATAGGGAATTTTAAACTGAACAGAGTTTATTGCACTGGAGTATTAAACAGAGAATATTGCACAATATTTCAAGTATGGCAGAGATGTTAATGATCAGTGTCCAGTTTAGTGACTTCGGGTCATACAGACTGACACTTAGAGGGCGGAGTTAAAGAGTCTGATGGCCACAGGCAGGAGTGACTTCCTGTGGCGCTCTGTGGTGCATTGTGGGGGGATGAGTCTTCCGCTGAAGGTGCTCCTTTGCTTGACCAGCGCGTCATGGAGCGGGTATGGGAGACGCTGTCCAAGATGGCGTGTAGTTTACCCAGCATCCTCCTCTCTGACACCACCGCCAGAGAGTCCAGCTCCGCCCCCACAATGTCACCGGCCTTACGGATCAGTTTGTTGAGCCTGTTGGCGTCCGCTACCCTCAGCCTGCTGCCCCAGCATGCAACAGCATACAGGACAGCACCGGCCACCACAGACTCATAAAACATCCTCAGCATCGTCCGGCAGATGTTGAAGGACCTCAGCCTCCTCAGGAAACAGAGGCGGCTCTGGCCCTTCCTGTAAACAGCCTGAGTGTTCTTGGTCCAGTCCAGTTTAGTGTCCATGTGGACTCCCAGGTACGTGTAGTCCTCTACAGTGTCCACACTGACCCCCTGGATGGAAACCGGGGTCGCTGGTGCCTCGGCCCTCCGTAGATCCACAACCAGCTCCTTGGACCTTGTGGCGTTGAGCCGCAGATGGTTCTGCTCGCACCACCGCAGCCCTGAGCTCCTGTATGTTGAGCTGCAGCTCGCCGATGTGTGGAAAAGGAATTCAAGATACTTTAATTTGAATAAATTCATTAAAAAGTAGCTTCTGGGAGCACTTGGACAAACATTCAGTCCTATACTTTGCATCTCGCTCTGGACGTCTCTCTCTCTCTCTCGCTCGCCGCCTGTAATGGACGCCGCAGCCTCCAGAGGGCGCCAGCAGAACTGTAGACTTTTGTTTCACACTGTGGTGATAAATGCGTGTGTGGGTCAAAGCACAGTGTTACCATTCTGTGTAATGCAACAGCGTAGGCTTGGTATTCCTGCAGTTTACAATGAAGCCCCCGTCATCTGCTGTCTGCCCCCCCCCAACCCCCCCAAAAACCACCCGGCCCACACCGACCGACATCAAACACTCCTTTGATACGGGATGGCCTTTATGTGTGTGTGTGTGTGTGTGTGTGTGTGGAGGGTGGATGGGGGGGGTCGAAGGCGTTTCCATACCATATAAGTAAAGCCCCCCCCCCTCCCATAATTTATTCTGGTGTAAAATCTGAGGTGGATTCAGGTTAGAAAGCCACAGGGGACGTGCGTTTGAGCTTTTAACGTTACACTGCACAAACTCCACGTGGGAGTTACATTCGAGCGCCGTTACACGGACGCCGCAGACGTGAAAAGTGCAGTAAAAGCTGCGGTGAGTCCCCGAGGGGGCGTTCAGGGCTACTTCGGCCGAGGGAAGGTGAATTTGACGCTAAACTGAATATTTTGATGGTGAGCGAAGACTTCTGGGGCGAAGTGGGATGTGCCTTCGTGAAGTATCGCGCCTTTTTTTTTCCACTTCACTGAATAAAAAGTCTACCAAACATCCGAACGTCATGCAGAAAAGTGTGTGTGTGTGTGTGTGTGTGCAGCTGACCTTTCCCACTCATGGATTTTCAGCCACACGTTAAAGTTGTTTTAATAACTTAAAGTTACTGTTTCGTCTCTTGGTGTGTGTGTGTGTGTGTGTGTGTGTGTGTGAAAGCAGTTGCACGTCTGTAAACGTGAAAAGCTGCATGCGAACGTGAAGCCGCAGACAAAGACAGAGCTGCTTTTGTTCTTCCATGACAGAAAAGGCCTCTGCAGCTCCTGAAATGGCGGCCGGAGAAACAGGCGGAGCGGGAGGACGGAAAGCCCGGAGCGGAGCCGGAGCTCAGGCCGGATCTGGAGTCCGATCTGGTTTCAGGTTTTTCCGCTTTGGTCGAATTGCTGCTGAGTTTTAGTGAAATCAGAAAGAATGAAAGTGGCTCGCGGCTGAATCCCGCCGCGTCGGCGCCACGCTGAGTCCACGCCAGCCTCGGAGAAATGCCAACACACACCACAACTGCTGTTATCATCATCATTATTAACAGTCAACATTATATCAGTGGCATCAGGCTGCATGCTGTGTGAAATGATGCTCCTTTAAACGGGAAGCTGAATGTTTCTAGCTAAATTTAATTTTTTGTGCAGATTTTTTCGTCTACAGCCAGATTTCTGTTAAACTCGTTGGATCTTCATGATTCACCTGCGGCTCAAACTATATATTTTTTTACCCCCCCCACAAAAATATACGATGGGATTTGTTTTTGGGGGTTCATATATGCGGCTGGTTTCCTTTCGATCACCGCCCGGAGGTCAGAGGTCGCTTTAAAAAGAAGAAGAAGAAGAAGAAGAAGAAGAAGAAGGAGGAGGAGGAGGAGGAATAACTCAACATTTGGGGAAATCCTCTTCTCCTCCTTCGCGCTGAGAGTCAGATGTTCAGATCGACGCCGCTCTCGTGCCTGTACAGTAAATCCGAAGCTACAGCCGGTTAGCTTAGCTTAGCATAAAGACTGGAAACAGGGGGAAACAGCTAGCCTGGCTCTCTCATTTGTTTGATCCGCATTTCCTGCAGTGTTTTTGTCACCGTGACGTTGCCAGGCAACCAGCAGAGATTATTTTAACCTTTGGAAAGAGACTGGCTGTCCCCCGTTTCCAGTACTTATGCTAAGCTAAGCTAAGTGGCTGCCGGCTGTAGCCTTATACTGAACAGACAGACATGAGAGCGGCGTCGGTCTGAACATCGGACTCTCAGCAAGAAGGCAAACGAGCGTATTTCCCAAAATGCACGGCTGCACACTCTGACGCTGCATCGTGGCGGCGGCAGCAGGACCAAACTGTTCCCCGTGAGCCCAGACAGTGCCGCGGGTTATAATGTTTCAGAACTGGAGGTTCAGCGTTTATTCACGACCTCTTGTCGCCGTTTGTTGCGGTCGAGAGTGAGCTTTCTCTCTCAGATTGTTTCATTTGAAGAAGAAGTCGAAAAGGTAAAAAGTACGTTTCATAAATGAAAAGCAAACATGAGAGTTTGATCCTTTTGATTACGTTCCTTAAGTATAAATATATAAAATACTGTCGTAGCGGATTGTGTGCTATGAATATATTACATACTATCACAATACTCCAAGTAAAAGTCCTGAATTCAAAATGGCACATGAGTAAAAGTACAGAAGTATTAACAGTAAAAGTACGCGTGATACAGAGCGTCTCCTTTCACAGAATATTAGATTATTCTGCTTTCACCGCGAAGAAATACACGTCAGATCATTTCAGTGTTGCAGTCCGTCAGCGTGGAGCCAGTTTCCGATGTACTGCTGGGGGTATTAGCAGTAAAATACCGCATCTTCTCACGTGTTTTATTTATGTGAAAGGTAAAGTCAGATAAATGTAGCGGAGTAAAAGAATAAAGAGAAAGTGGAAATACTCGAGTAAAGTGACTCCAGATTGTCCTGAAGCACGGCGCTCGAATAAATGTACCACGTTCCACCGACCGGTCGCACCGAGTGGGAGGTTTTATTTATTTTTGGTTTGGAGGATATTTTGTCAGATATTTCGGGATCTTGATACAACAATAAAACAGCACCTGTGCAACCTGAGACGACGCGCCGACCCGAGAGGCCGAGTCCTTTCGTTGGAATGGTTTCTACTGCGCTTCCCGTGAGAGCGCTGCAGAACGTGAGTCGCTGAAGTCCTGCCAGGTTTCATTTGAAGGAATTTCATTTTCATACATTTTTAATTTTGGGGTAGTGGTGGGGATAATAAAATGCTCTTTAAGGTCTCAGTGTGCTTTGATCTTAGTGCATCCACCCGTCTGACGGCCGGGCAGTTTTAGCACGACCAGGTCCGCTTTAACGTCCGAGTTCAGCGCCGCGAGCGTCTTCACAGAGAGACAGAAGCGCTCCGTTAGCTCCGGATTTACATGTTATCGCATCTGTGTGACATTCAGGCAGACACAGACAGAAACACACTGACTGCACACGTGGCCCCACAACGCTTTGTGTGCGGTTCACTCTGTTTGAAGCACACCGAGGCCTTCGGGGCCACAAAAAGCCTCTGTTTGAGGAAATGAAAGCTGCTTGTGATCAACCTGCAACTAAAAAAAAAACCCCAAAACATTTCACATCTGTCCAGAAGGAGACCTTTCATGTTGTTTATGTGTTTATCTGCAGCTAAATTCGTCCACATCAGACCCCGAGTCAGTTTTATCTTATGTGAACTTTGTGAAAACCGGTTTTCTTTTGCAGAATCACGTTTTGTGCCGTTAAAGTCAGATGCAGCACCTGTTTCCTACTTTACTTCAGCGAGATAAAGTAAAATGTCTGACACTTTCAGAGCGGCTCTGCTGGTACTGGCAGAGGAAAAGCTCCGATGGACTACGTTCCAGGGGAAAACCTTCACTTTTGGGAATTTCCCCGCTTACAAATAAGTGAAAGAAGAAACGAAAACTCAAGAGAAAGACAGAAAGGAAAGTAGAAAGAAAATAAAGATAATGTCAGCAATCGTTCCTATTTAATGTGGAATATAAAATCTGAATCTACAAGATGAACCATTAGCTTCGGCACATGCAGTGACGGAAAAAGTGCCACATTTCTGACTGAAATTTGGTGCAGGAAAAGTAGAAAGTCTCCCAAAATGGAAAAAGCGAAGCGGCGGGAACCTGAACGTGTCGCTTCGCGGTACTCGAGTAAACGCACCTATGACTGAAGGAAGCTTCTGAATCTCCTTGAAGTTTGAACTGAGGCTCTGACAAACGTGAAGAGACATGATGATCCATCTATCACTGTCAGGTTTTCCTCACGGAGAAACACACACACACACACACACACACACACACACACGCCCTCCTTCATAACAGCCAGTAAGTCTGCGTTTCTAAAAATAAAGGGCTCGCCCTCTGAGACTCCGGGGAAGCACAGTCACTCCCCGCTGGAGGCTTTTTGGTGGCTGGAGGTTTGAGACGTTTCCCCTCAGACCATACATGGAGTCCTGGCTGCAGCAGCAGGAGGAGGAGGAGGAGGAGGAGGAGATGATGATGATGAAGGGCGAGGAGTCCTGAGAAATACACAAACATTAACACAACATGAACACAGCAGCTACTAAGTCTGTAAAAAAAAAACCCACATTTTCTTAGAACATCTGAAAAAATTTGGAAAGATTCGTTTTGATATGAGGAGATTGTTTTTCAGATTTGAAATGTTCTTGATTTTATTTATTTTTTTAAAGATGCTGAGCATGTGGTTCGAGTCCGGCCGGAGACGTCTGGGACATGTCATCCCTCCGCTGTCCCTGCCCTCTCATTTCCTTTCAGCTCTCCACTGTCTGATATCTGATTAAAGGCAAAGACTGCCCCCCCCCCCAAAAAAACAAACAAACATATTACAGGATAAATCTGCTGATATATGTTTCTCTTCTTGTCAATAAAGCTCACAAACAGCAGTGAACGTCTCTGCTAACGAGTGTGTGTGCGTATCACAGCCTCCACTGTCCTCCAGAAACTGTTAAAAACACACACACTGTAGTTTACTCTGACTCCGCCCCACACACACACCGTCCCGCTGCCCCGAACACTCACTACAGCACCACACGTGGATTCATCCGCCGCTGGAAATAGTCCCCGACAGACGCACAAATTACTGAGCCTGAAACCAAAAGGTGTGTGAGTTTTTACGTCTTCGGGTAGGAACCAATGGGCTCGGAGCTGAGAGCCAGACAGGAAGTCAGAGAGACGCACTGATGGTCTGGCTCTGCACGTGAGATTTGTTGACTGTGAGACCAGACCGATCCCGTCGTACACGTACAAACACAGGAAACATCGTGTTTACTAAGCCGACACGTTCGACATCTTCTGACGCCTGTTTCCATACAAATCAGCTTGATCTAAGAAAAGCACCGTCATCCGGTCAAACGTTCGGCTTAACCAACTGACTGATTAGAAATCGTCCCGCTCCCCAGAGGATGAATCCTAACGGCGCTGCTGGACTCCTAACCTCTCGTCTGGCGCCCCCATCAGGCCGATATGATATAATCTAAAGGTCAGATCAGTCTTTGTGTTTCGGACGCTCTCTTGTAGCCAGGTATGCCGGGGTTTCGGGGTCCCTGCAGCTCGCTCGGTGTTGTGGCCTCAGCTTGTCCAACAATCTCCCAAACAGACAACCTTACGATCACGCCCACTTCATGCAGCGATCGGTCAGCTGTGTGCAAGCCAGAACGTAAGAAGGGTTTCAGCCTCTTCCTTCTCTTCTTCTGTCACTTTTCAGGCGAACAGCTCCGAGTGTCTTCCGGGAGAGACTGTCTGAAAAGGCGCTCTGTTATTCGCATGTGTACGGTTCGCGGCGTCGAGGCCGCAAAGCCACGGCGTTGCTGGAGACGGAGAGGGACCAGGAGGAGGACGTGACAGCGGGCTTTTCACCCCACCTTCCAGCGTGGACACCCAGAACAGAACGGGAAACAGTGCAGACTGCAGACGCGGTCACACTGAATGTGGTAGTTTGAGGCCTTTACTGTTCTTCGTCACAGGTTACGGCTCTAATCACTGTTTGTTAAACTGCTCGTGTCCACACTAATCCTCACGGCCGCTCGGGTTCACCTCGTGAGATTAAAGCGGTTTAAAGTTTAAATTTAAAGCTCAAATAAGAAGACGCTGAAAATGATCTTTACCAGGAAACACAAAGACCAGCAGGCGACATGTCAGTTTGAGGAGATAAGAGCCGCTTTTATATATAATGAACGGACATGTCGGCGCAGTATCTGCTAAAGGCCTGCTCCAGTGCTCTGCCTCAGTACTCAGGCTTGTTCCAAGTTACTGACGCTCATTCCTTGTGAAAAACGAGGGAACTGGAGTTATCTCCCCTCCAGTGAGGTAAAACATGAACACACACATGTTCCAGCAGCAGCAGCAGCAGCCGGGCTGCTGCGTTCAGCGTCTTCCTGTTCAGGATAAAAAACAAATATTTGCCGTTGGTTGGCTTCGGGGGCGGAAATGTGAAGAATGAGGAAGTGCTGGTGTGTTTGTGCGGAGCGAGGCGAGCTGCAGGAGACGGCCTGCAGGCTGGCCGAGATCGCTCTGCACGCTTCCTGTTTTTCTCCGCAGCTTTCAATCTGAAAACAGAAACATGAAATCCCCCCCGCGGCTGCTGAAGCCTGACTGCGAATCAGCGCAGTGAAAGTGACGACGGACACGAACTGACTGATGATCTGATTCCGCTCTAAAAATACAGCTGCACATACATTATTGCATATTTCTATGATAGGAAAGAGCTTTTTACTAACAATACACTAGTCCAAAGTCCTGCTAGCGTCCCCTACAGGCCGCAGCGTTCATTACAGCACAACGCAACATCGTTTATCTATTGTGAACGGTAGTGGAGCTAACACGAGCCTACAGGCATGCTAGCAGCTAACGTCAGCATGGCAACAAGCTCTCAATGACGCCGACATGCCGACGTTCATTTATTTATCTATCTATCTAACAGGGAGCACACAGACGAAGCTCGTCACACAAGAAAGGGTTCATCCTCTGAAAAGCAGGAATGGGATTAAAGGCATTGCACAGCACAGGTTTGCACAATAAAATGCATGTATATAAAGCACATGCACGCGAAAAATATGGACAATATCAGTGTAAAATGCATGTTGCAGTGCAAAAGCTTGAGGTAGTAGTGGGAATGAGCGGAGTGCAAAACAGAAGAGTCGCATGCGAACTTCACAGATGCAGTGCACAGATCAATGTAACACGCAGAGGACGCCGTGGATTAGATGGCCAACGCCTCTTTACATTTTGGTGTTTCTCGTGTGCGAGCGTAAAGTTTGTGCGAAGTGCGGCGCTGGAGAAAAAAAACGTCAGAGTGGGCCCCCGAAAAATCAGTCGGACAATTCATTTAATTCAGTGCGAACGTCTCCCGTTTTAACACGACGTGAGTGCATCGAGAGGAAGAAACTGCTGCTGCAGCTCGACCTCACTGGGCTCGTCAATCGATACCACCTCCTTCCTCCATGTCTGACTCCTACACACACACACACACACACACACACACACACACACTTCAGGAAGGGAGGGGGTGGCTGCGGGGGGGAGGAGGTAATTTGAGATGCAGTCTCATAAAGCAGCAGACTGAAAACCACGGATTGTTTCTTCTGGGTCCTAATGTCCGTCACACACACACACACACACACACACACACACACACAAAACACACACAAAAACCCCCTTTAACCTTCAGGTCTCACCTTTGTTTCTTTCTCCTGCGCTTCCGTGATCCGCGAGAGCTCACAGGAACACTCGTGACCTCTGACCTCTGGCGTCCTTCCAGTGTCAGCGATCTCACTTTAAAGGCAGGGAAAGGATCCAGAGACCGGAAGAGGTTTGACAAAGTGAATCCTGCGAGCGCAACGTGAACACGTGAGCTCGGAGGCGACCTGTCTCCTAGACGTGACATTCACATCGGCCTACTGATGTGTTTAGCTACTTCTCGTATTACTAAGTAGGGGCGGAGTCCTGCGTGCGGTTCGGTTTAGACTACGAAAACACCTCGGTTAAGGTTAGTGAAGGATCCGGGTTTCGGTTAAACGTTAACAAAGTACAAGAGTCACTGATCAAGTCACTGTTTTTCCCACTCTTTCAATATTTAACCAAGGCCACCATCTTTCCCCAACCGTAACCGAGTGATGTGGCGTCCCACAGGGGTCGGTACTGGGCCCTAAACATTTCATTTATTTTCATTTATTTATTTATTTTTCAGATGATTTAAAAATACTTTTGCATAGTATTGAAACTAAACTTTAAATGTGGTTTGACGCAAATAAATAAATTCAATCATTAAATTTGAATGAAACCAAAATCTATGTTAATCCTGAAAAGGGTCGTCGTGCAATTAGAGACCGTGAGCTCTCTTGGAAACCTCACACAGTTTATATAAAGTCAAAATTGTCCAAAAGTACAAAGTAAAGTGTATGTTGGACTATAGGACACTTCAAATACTGTACTTCTCCCTTATTTTCGTCACTGCGTGGAGGTGCGCGGGGCAACACAACTACTGTAAATCCACTGAGGTGGATTCAAACTAACTAAAGTTATGTTTAAAACTCAGCAGGACGTTAAAACAGACGCATGTTTCAGAGGAATAACTTCAAATGTTGTTTGTTTTTTTGTTTTTTACTATTATTCAATTTATTTATTAACCAAATAATT
The DNA here is from genome assembly GCA_027580175.1 of Siniperca scherzeri. Lineage (NCBI taxonomy): Eukaryota > Metazoa > Chordata > Actinopteri > Centrarchiformes > Sinipercidae > Siniperca > Siniperca scherzeri. The sequence goes on along the minus strand of CM050857.1, from coordinate 6,368,090 downwards.
AATAACCATTAACGGATCTGTGGTATAATATAATATAAGATGTATAAATCGAGCTTTAGTTGCTACGAGTAGATGTTGACAGATGAAAACTAATGAAAGACGTTGTTTAGCGGCTTTTTGCAGACATGCTATCTAACGTTTGCTACTTATATGTTGATAAGCAACGTAATTCAGGGGACAATCGCGTTTCTTTGCAAATTAGTGTTATATAAACAAAAATTTCAAGTAGACAGCGTTTGGGAGGAAAGAGGCAGATGGGTGCTACAGTAAAATCAGAAACAGTAGACCTGAAACAAATATTATTCAACAGTCGAATTAGCATTTGATTGCGTGTCTGAGTTCCCCACTTTTATTCTGAAATTCTATCAATAATTTCAGGCCGTTAACAGCCGCCGCGAGAACGACGAAGCAACATTCATTCAAGCTGAAGTAAATATGAATTCCTTATTGGAAACGTTACGCTTCATATATGTTAAAAAGGTATTACGTCATCATGTTTCTGCACGTTCGGCTAATTAATTGCGCCAGTTGAACGTTGTCTCGCACCCAATTACAGATTTTCTTTTCCACAAAACGTGTGTAATTAGAAACCCGTGAGAGCGTGATGTCAGTTTGATGTTTGAGCGTCCAACAGAGGTTTGACAGAAACGTCCGATTCTGGAGTAACCCGGAGGACAGTCGAGCTGGATCCCAACGGACCGGCAGCAGCACGTCGTGTTTCCTGAAGGCCTTACATCGTAATATTTGGTAAAAGTTTTGTGACTCGGACAGAAAAACAAAGCTCAGTCGGAGGCCTGAAACGGTTTGTAAAGTCACAGCTGGTGGTTCGAGCTGAGATCCGTTTGCGGGGTTTCAGATGGGGAACTTTGTGAGAGCGTTCAGCCGGAAACCCCCCTCTGCACACGGTTTCCGATGCACCTGAAACTGTCATCCCATCCGCCCGTCAACCCTTTCCGCCTGTGGGTGAAAGTGACAAAAGTCACAACTCCTCAAACCAACAAAGAAGAGCGGGGCTTCAGCTTTCGCTGGCGAGAGTGAACCTGCTCTGAAAACCAGACGTCCCTGAACACAGCGCGAAACCTGATAACCTGGAAGTTTCTTTGTGTTTCCATCCGTTCGTCACTCCGAACCATTAGTATGAATAAATAAAATGCAAGCTGACGGTTTCTTCTCTATCTCTGCTGTGCCACATTTCCGCAGCGTGTTGTAGTCTTGTGCGGGGTGGGCCGAATAACTAACCAATAGGAAAATTACGCGTTTTCCTGCTTAAAAGCATCCTCCGGCAATTTAGAAATCACGAGAGTCACGAGAGACAGATTTAAAAAAAAATAAAAATGGTTCAAATCTGAGCGGAAGATGCAGATATTCAAAAACCCACTACATTTCCCATAATGCAACTGGGCCGTTAATCTCATTAGAGCCTTTGTAACGCAGACCGTATACGTTACACGTTCATAGTCTCTCCTTATGCAACTGAGGCTGAGTAAACTGATCTGAGGGCCGCTCCTTTCATTCTTGTACTTTATGAACAGGTCTGCAGTCTGGGTGAACCAGCACCAAAAAGGTCACATGTTTGACTCCTGAATCTGCAGCTCGTCAGTTTCAGTCTGCGGCGGCGGCGAGACAGCACAGACTCTCCGCTGCTGATCGGAGGTCAGATTTCCTTGTTTCCTGTCTGACGTGATTAAGTTTCAGGAGCAAAATGAGACGCCGGTCCAAGCCGCTCAAAGCACACTTCTTTTTTTGTTGTGTGTGTAAGGAAATATATTTCTGTCTCTTCTGTCATGCCCTCTGATCAAAGTAACAAAGATCAGCTGTGTTGAAATCCCCCCTCCATGTTGGTTTGTAGTCAGTTTAACCCACGGTTAGGTTAGCTCACTGCTAACACAGCCAGAAGCATAGGAGTGACGTGCAAAGGAAAGGTCACGTGGACAGATGGAAACCAAAGGCTAACCATACCATGAGCTACTTTCAGGTAGCCTCGCTAACCTGGCATTTACATCAACACCAACTACTTTCCACGGCAAGGGGAAAGTTAGCGTAACATTTACCAATGTGAAACCAGTGGTGGCAGAAGCACACAGATCCTCTACTTCAGTAAAAATATTAGTAAAAGTAGTAGTAAAAGTATTATCAGCTAAATTGACTTAAGTGTTAAAATTAAAAGTACTCGTTCTGCAGAAATCCTTGTGACTGAGAGAATAAATAACATTATTAATTAGCTAGTTTTAACCAATTTATATAGTTAGCTAGTTTGAACTACTTTATATACAGTTAGCTAGTTTTAACTGCTTTATATACAGTTAGCTAGCTTTAACTGCTTTATATACAGTTAGCTAGCTTTAACTGCTTTATATACAGTTAGCTAGCTTGAACTGCTTTATATACAGTTAGCTAGCTTTAACTGCTTTATATACAGTTAGCTAGCTTTAACTACTTTATATACAGTTAGCTAGCTTGAACTACTTTATATACAGTTAGCTAGCTTTAACTGCTTTATATACAGTTAGCTAGCTTGAACTACTTTATATACAGTTAGCTAGCTTGAACTACTTTATATACAGTTAGCTAATTTAACCAATTTATATAGTTAGCTAGCTTGAACTACTTTAAATACAGTTAGCTAGTTTAACTACTTTATATACAGTTAGCTGGTTTTAACTACTTTATATACAGTTAGCTAGTTTTAACTACTTTATATACAGTTAGCTAGCTTTAACTACTTTATATACAGTTAGCTAGTTTTAACTACTTTATATACAGTTAGCTACTTTTAACTACTTTATATACAGTTAGCTACTTTTAACTGCTTTATATACAGTTAGCTAGTTTTAACTTCTTTATATACAGTTAGCTAGTTTTAACTGCTTTATATACAGTTAGCTAGCTTTAACTGCTTTATATACAGTTAGCTAGTTTAGTCCAGTGGTTCCCAACCTAGGGGTCGGGCCCCTCCAAAGGGTCACCAGATAAATCTGAGGGGTCGTGAGATGATGAGTGGGAGAGGAAAGAAGAAGAAACAAAGTTCTGATACACAAATCTGTTTTCAGCTTTTGGACTTTTCTCTAATCTCTGATTTTTATATCGGATCATTTGAACAGTTTTTGAAATGAAACCATGTGAGACGTTCAGAGGAGAAATGTCTCTTCGGTGGAACTGACAACAACTCATCTGAAACACGACAGGGATGCACAACTAAACAGGTCACAAGCAAAAAAGGCTGGGAAGACAATGTGATCATTTGTTTTTTTTAATGTAACATCTTACTCTGAAAAGTAACTAGTAACTAAACAATATTTCTCTCTGAACTGTTGCAGAATAAGAGTAAATGCACTCAGTTTGCAGTCCACCTGTGTGTAAAAACAATGCTTAAGGCGGAGAAACAAACCGGGGCTAAATAAATCCTAGCTACCTTTCACCGAAATGTCACCTTTATAAATACTTAAGCACTTAGCCTTTCATTTCTGTATTGCAGTTCTGCTTTCAGTAAACTTTAACCCACTCGGCTCAAAAAGCCTCGCTGGAGAAGCACCACACCATGAAGGCGCAGCGCAGAACGCAATGTAGAAAGCTGATTGGTAAAAAAAAACATAATTTAAAGAGGAACTCCGCACCAATTGTTTTGTTGTGCCGTACACATAGTCACATAGATACTTGTTGGCATGTGATGTTTATACACATATTGTGTGTAGAAATGAGCTTGTATGCGTCTGTTACACCCCCCACCTCTGAAGTGTGTTACGTGTGTTGACCCCCCCCCCGACACCAGCTAACGAGCTGTCACACAGAGCTGCTGGTAGCGTCAGCATTAGCCCGATAAGTGCCGTGTCGTACACGAAGGAGATTTATTCCTCTGCGGTGGCAGCAAACAACGCCAGAGCTGATAACTGAGCTGCATTCGGAGCTTAACGAGACAGTGACTCTCTCGAAGGGACATAAACGCTCTTCTGGTGACGGTCAAAGCTCCAGCCGACGTCCTGGCGTCCCCTGATCCCCCCCGGGTACCAGCAGCACTGGAGGGTGCAGTTACCCTTTCACCATTTCATAGAACAGCACTAAGTCGTACAGCTAAATGTGATCACAGCGTAGCCTAGATTGCTAGTGCTAGCTTGGCAACCTTCACCTTGAATATCAGAACCAGAATCCTTTATTGATCCCCGAAGGGAAACTCTGTGTTACAGCAGAGAAAGTACTAGCAAACAATATAATACACTATAAAACTATAAAACAGGTCAGAAAGTAAATGAAGTACCAGGTGGGTTTATGATTGATGATGATAATACAGTATAATAATACAATGTAATAATATAAGTAATAAGCAGAGGAAGTTAAGTGCAGCTTATTGAGATTATTAAGATATTGCACAGCAGTAATGGAGGTATAATATCAATATCCATAAATAGGAAAAACTAACAGGGAAACTAAATATTGATCAGGAGTATAAACACAGAATATTGCACAGTTATTCAAGTATTGCAGAGATGTTAATGATCAATGTCCAGTTTAGTGACTTCGGGTCAGACAGACTGACACTTAGAGGGAGGAGTTAAAGAGTCTGATGGCCACAGGCAGGAGTGACTTCCTGTGGCGCTCTGTGGTGCATTGTGGGAGGATGAGTCTTCCGCTGAAGGCGCTCCTTTGTTTGACCGGCGCGTCATGGAGCGGGTGGGAGACGCCGTCCAAGATGGCGTGTAGTTTGGCGAGCGTCCTCCTCTCTGACTATGGTAGTAATCTCCCAAGACTCCCCAGAAGTATCACTACCGCTCATGGTCACGTTAAGTTAAAACGCCCTGAGCGCTGATGTAGGACAGAGGTTGAACTTTTGACCCGAACTACGACTGAGGTGCGTACATGTTTCTTCTTTTTAACAGACAGCTAACAGCCAATCAGAGAGCAGGATTTTCTGCACACAACCAGTCCCAATCAATCAAGAGCCTCCCGGTCAGACACACACAGGAAGCTACTTAGACACGGACTTTAAAACATGCATCAGTTCAAATACAAAGTTTGCTTTAACTGAAGCACAAAGACAAGCGATCAGATCTGCAGTTAAAGCCTTCGGCCTGCAGTCATTAGTCCGACCAGACAACCAGCGTGACGGGAAAGATGCTGCGTGGGTAAAAAGCAAATCACAAGGCTCGTTTACATGTCAAACGCACATAATTCAGTAGCTGCTGAACAAAGAGGGAGCAGGCAGGCGTGACGGAGGCGGGTGTCTCTGAACTGGGACACCGGCCTCCCGATCGTCCCGGCGGACCAGCGACAGGGAGCAGAAGAGAAGCGGGTTAATTAGCTCGATCAGATCAGCAAATTAACCGCAGAGCTCTGACTCAACAGGAGGACGCCACCTTTACACGGACGTCAGAGAGCAGGCGGATCCTGATGCAGCCGAGGTCTCAGCAGGAGGCTCAGTGGGGGGGTTTTTAAGGATATTGTCAGGGTGCCGTGACCTTTGACCCCCAGCCCTCTTATTATCAGCTGCGATTAACGGTCTGAAGACAGCAGGTCCAGGACTTTTGGGCTGTGGAAACTTAAAATATAGCATCACGTTTCGTACATTTGTTGTAGTCTGGCAAAGTTTTAATGTTCTGGACTTTAAGGTATTTACCTCAAAACACTTTAACGTGTGAACCCTCGTCAGGTTCGGTGTGTTTCAAGTAACTCGCCATCGGCGACTCATAACCACAAGCAAAGCAAATGCTTTTCATCGCACGCTGTGTGCAAATACCTCGTCTTTCCAGTAGACATTGTCTCCCGTGTGTACGGAGAGGGAGGCTGACTGAGGGTTTCTGGGTAAAAGCGGCAGACCAGTTAGTAGAGAGACAGCAGAGGCCTCTGGGAAACTGACTCTCCTTCACGCTCAGCAAACACTGCCGTCATCAACACATCCCTGCAGTTCACCGACGTTCCTCGTGTGTTGTCGTCCTGAAGCAGGCAATAAAACTGCCTCTCTGTCATAAAAACAGCACCACGTTTGTGTTTCTTATGCAGCACCGAGGACATAACGCTGCGGAGACCCAAAAGTCTCTACAAGACGATGCATCGTTAGCTGAATCTGTCTGAAAAGCTAAAACAGTGGTACGATTTTAAGGTAAAAAGAGAATCTACTGCTGTAGTTTTTGAACGTAAACAAAACATTGTTTAGTTTTTTTTTCTTGGCTAAATTACAAGTTGTTGACACTTAAATAAAAAAATAATATCCGCTATCCATTTAGCAGAAAACCTGCGTCGTGTTTGAACTTTTCTGACAATCCGACGAAAAAAAATTCAGAAATTACACAGTGGTGCTGAGGCTAGTCAAAGCTAGTTTACGGACCCGTGTTACCATCGACGTGTGCTAGTTAGCTTAGCTAATGCTACCAAGCTAATAAAGTTATCATTACTTCTGTTGGACTTACAGAAATTCACAATAACTTTTGCAACAACGACTTATATTATATATATATATATTATATCTTATATTTTAAAATAAGAATCTTGTAAAAGGGTCTAAAATATGCACTTGATGGGTATGTGCATTATATCATGTCAACAGACTGAGGCTAAAGCTAACAGATCCCAGTTAAAAAGTCATCATCCTCACCAGTTAATGATCCATGTAAAAGACTTGTATTGAGGTGTAGCGCCAGTTAGTCCTAGTAGCATTAGTAGCCTATGATAAGGAAGAGCTTGCTCTAACGTAATACTGTTTAGCTGCTAAGCTTACACACTTGTTCGTATTTTCAAACAGTAACATAACGAATGCTATCTCGTGTGACGTTGGCTGGAGTTGCTGGAATGTAAACTTCCCAAAATCCAGTAGAGATCAGCACAGAGCCGCAAACGTTAGCCAAAACTCTGATAGCATCCAGGACCGGCTCCCAAACAGTGCTAGTCATTCATTTTTTTTAACGTAACCTGTAACCCCCAAAAATGCAGCTAGCTAATAAAATGCTTCTTGGCCTTGGCGGTAATGCTTGGTTACTACTGTAAGTATTAAACTAGTTAGCCGGGCATGCTAACATTTGTAGCTAATATTAGAGCACACAAAACACGCTGCCAAATTGGTTGCGTTTTCTTATTTGTTTGTTTTGGAAAGGTTAAAAAAAGGTAAAAAACCCCCCCACTACTCTTCAAAGTCTTTATATAAAGAGTATCCAAACTCAAATCTAAAGCTTGTCGGACCCGCTGTCCCTTGTTAAGCTTATGCTTAGACAATCGCTGCTTGAGGTAACAGTCAGTTATGGTCAGAGCTGGCCACGCGGCCATCAAACGGTAAATAACGAAACAGCAGATAAAAGGCACAGATTTGACGTCTTTGCTGACTATATAAAACATCCAAAGAAACGACCCACCGAGAATCATTCAGTCAGAAATGGTCATTTATTCAGATTCTCCCATCGACCGTAATTCGTTTTGGCCTCATTTCACCTTGAGCGCCCCCTGCTGGTCATGTTCGAGTAGAGCCCGCTGTGTTTTCTGACGACACTGCGGAGAGCTGCAGGGCCACTCCGTCACAACCCAGCAGCCCCTGCTCCCTCCCTCCACCCGCCCGGCCCGGCCCGGCACGGCCCGGCACGGGCACGGGCAGCAGATCGCCATGGCGACCAGCCCAGACTGCCGGTCACCACAGTGTGAGGTCAGTGTTTCCATGGCGATGGAGCAGATGAACGGTAATCCGTCCTTGTTTTTGCACTGTGGAAACAGGACGGGTGGGTGGAGGCAGAGAGAGGAGGGGAGGTGGAGTCGTGAGCATGTGTTAACATGTGTGTGTCATCTCCCTCACTAAAGCTGCAGCCTCACCCCCCCCCCATCCCCTCCACCCCCTTCCTCTCCTCGCTCTTAATAGCGAATTTGCAATCATGCACTGCAGATCAAGCAGGAACCAGCGGAAGATTAAAAGGCGCTGATGATCTGGAGCAAAAACGAGGTCACCGCAAAACAGGCGGCATTTCACCGCTGCTACGTAATCAGCTGCTGCAGGAAGCTGAGGGAGCGCTGCAGCAACACAGGGCACGACAGGAAGGACAAGAAAGGACAGAGTGCTGATAGATGCATACATGCTGAGTACAGCCTCGGGCGTCTGCAGTTTCTCCACGCTGACAGACGCAGCTTTCTGTGCAGGGGTTTTCATTGCTGATCATTTGTACGACAGTAATCGCACTTCCATTCCCGAATCACACCGTCATTTGTTCTTCGGACCTCCCTTTTATTTCATTGTTTTCTGCGTTTATTTTATTTCGTTTGCGTGCATTGTATTTCTATTTATTTTCTTATGTATCTTATGCATTTGGGCACAAACATTTATATGTCCTACTTTCTTTTCGTCAGGGGCTTTTACAGTCAAATATAAAGTGTATTTTAGGAAAAGACGGGGGCGGAGGGACGCTGAGGACGAAGAAGAAACCAGCGGCGCTGCAGGTTTCCTGCGTGAGAAGAACTGAATTTAGAAAACAAGTTTCTGTTTTTTGCAAACTGCAGCGGCTGCAGGTCGACACCAGCAGCGCATTCATCATCATCTGACTGCTCGTTTTTCCTCCTCCTCCTCCTCCTCCTCCTCCTCTTCTCTCTGGCATCTTTCAAACGGTGCAGAGGCTCCTGATTGGCTGGCCGACAGGCTTGGTGTGAGGGGGCGTGGAGCGGCAGCCAATCCCGTGCTCCCTCCGCCTCCCAGCCCCCTCTTTTTCCTTTTTGTTTTGAAACCTGCCATGAATATTCACCCCCCATATCCTCCTGAATAAAAACCCTCCCTCTGAGATTTGCCCTGCCCGCCTCCTCCTTCCTCTTCCTAATGTAGAAGAACAGCAGCCTTTTGCAACATGGAGGGACGGCAGCTTGCTTTGTGTCGCTAACACAATGGACTCCAGCACCCCCTCCCTCCCTGCCTGCCTCCCTCCCTGCCTGCCTCCCTCCCCTCCTGCCTGCCTCCCTCCCTATGCAGATTTTAGGTTGCAGTGCAGCCTCTCTGCTCACAGCCCGGGCTATAAATAACTCGGCAGCCATCTTATCTTTTCTTTTTTTGTTGTAACCCTGAGGAGAAGAAGAAGAAGAAGGGGGGCAAATACGACGAGAGTCACGTGACCGATGAAATTAGCCCGAAGGCCTTAAACCTTCAGCGTTAGCGAGCTGTTGCAGAGGAATAAACGACTGAGAGCATTGATTAATGAACAGCTGGTGCAGAGCCGACGTCATGTGTCAAGTTGAAAGCATGAAACGGTTGTTTAGCATGTCGTACAGAACGCTGAGGCCTTCTTCACAGAAGCATTTTGTAGGAAAAGCGAAAGTTTAAATAATAAAATGAATGATGGCTGAATTCCATGTAGCCGCTTCAGTTTCAGGCTCTTGGTGTTGTGCGTGCTTGACTCGTGCGCTCGCGCCAGAAGCTACAAAAAAGCGGCCGGCAGCCATTCGTTCTGAGTGGGAGCTGGCGACGAGACGGCGTGGCGGCGCGATGCCAGCGACCAGAGCGTCGAGTTCAAGTCGAGCGGAGCTTAACTTCATGCAAATTAGCAGCGACACACTGAATCAGATCGGGATTTGATTTTCTCCCCCCTGTAAACGTCTCCCAGGTACTTTAGTCCCCCTGCTGGCGAGCAGCCAGCGCCGCTCACGAAGCTTCGGGTGTGAGCGCACGATTACTGGCACACTTGAACAGAACAGAGCCATCGTTAAAGCAGCTTTTTACCAATATTTGAACGTTGACGAGCTGGCGGAGCTAATTCTCCAGTCGGTGCCGTTAAACCGTCGCAGAAGAAGACGAGGGCGTCCTTTCATTTTTTCTTTAATTTTACCGATACATCGACTTTCTCACCTCAGCTGTGCTTTTCCTACTACTTGTTGCGGGTGACGGCCTATTTGTGACTCGGGGCGAGAAAGATAAAGTTATTAAAGGCCGTCGGGGGCGAGCAGATCCGTTTGCGAAGCCGCGGTTTCGTTTGAGCTGCACTGTTTGCATCAGTCGGGGCTAATGGAAGTGGTCTGGTTCAGTACCCTGCCGAGGTTTCTGAGCCTAGAGACGATACGTTTAGCCCTGAGAGGCTCTGCCAACCTAAGATCTAATACTGTCTTCCTTCAAGTATTTATTTGAAATATTCTTTTTTTCTGTATTCATTCATTACCTTCGCCATCCTCCCCCCCAAAAAAAAATCTCGCTGTCTTGTAAATTGTGTCATCAGTAAATTGACACGAACCCATTATTAAAAATGGGAGTACTCTGATGGCGGATACAAATAAGACATATTAAAAGGGATTTGTGTGTTTTTTTTTAAGTCAGAGAGATGGCGTTTGCATGGATATTCACGACCTGTCACACCGTCGAGGTGACAACACACCTGGAATACAGAAACTATATTATTTATCTGTTTAGTGGCCATCACAGGGCTCAAGTTAGTCCACTTCTGGGTTCGTCCACGTGGGTGTTGATCGCTCGATTTAAATTAACAGCCGCTTGCGTTTGGATAAAATCTGACATTCGAGAACTCTCCTTCCTGTTGTTAAATGAAGAAACACGTTTATATTTCTCAGCGTCAGGTACTAAATTGCGTGGAAACCTCCACTGGTTAAGTTCTTACGGTTGGAGTTAATATTTTGGTGCTGCAAATCCAAAACAATCACAAAAAGAGCAGGTTTAGTTTTCACGACTCCGAACCCCCGAGAGGATGTTTAGAGGTTTAGGAAATCTCTCTCTTCGTGTCTGACAGCTGTGTTCTGGTTCTTTGGTCTAAATTAACGTCCGATATCACTTGAAATGAGTATTTAAACAATAAATTAACCGTTTAACAAGCCACAAGAGAAAATACCGAACAGTCACAGGTTCGGGATTCGGTGACGACGGGACTCATCGGTTTCTGCGAGGGATGTCAGGTCGGTCAGTTTGGTCCGGACTGAAATGTCCCAACAGCTATCGGATGATTACCACGAGACATTCTTGGTCCCCAGAGGATTAAGTTCATTAATTCACTTTGTTGATTCTGACTCTTTATCTAGCGCCACCAGCAGGTCGATGTTTTAGGTTCAGACTGAAATATCTCAGCTACTGGATGGATTACCATTTAATTTGGTTCAGACATTCATGTTCCCCTCAGGATGAACCGTAATAACTTTGGTGACCCTCTGACTTTTCATCTAGCGCCACCAGCAGGTCAAACTTTAATCTGTCCAGTACTTTGGTTCATGACCAAATACCTGCAGAACTGATTTCTGTCTGTTTGGTGGCACCTGGAAGTTGCTCGACGTCCTCCCTGATTCATATTCTTCATATATGTTTACAGTCTATCTATAATATCGTCGTCCTGATTTTACATATTGTTATTTTGCTGTTTTGGTCTTTTCTGCACACACGACATTTATTGCATGTCCCGTCCTGGAAGAGGGATCCCTCCTCTGTTGCTCCTCCTGAGGTTTCTTCCTTCATTTGTCCCCGTTAAAGGGTTTTTTGGGGAGTTTGTCCTGATCTGGATCGAGGCTCTGAGGACAGAGGGAGTCGTACGCTGCACAGACTGTGAAGCCGCTTGAGGCAAACGTGTGATTTGTGATATTGGACTATATAAATAAAGTTGACTTGACTTTCCCCATCAGCCTCAGCCGCGCTTTGCGTTGAGTGCTAACGTTAGCATGCTAACACGCTAAACTAAGACGGCGAACGTGGCAAACACTACACTCTCAGAGCTGCTAGCATGGCTGCAGACTATTCATCAGGTCGTGTGAAGACTTTTCACTATTTTCTGACATCTTACTAAATAATCAGTCATTCAAAGAGAGAAAATAATGGACAGATTAATCAATAACGGAACTAATTATCAGTTGCAGCTCGATTTAAAAATGCGCGATACTTGCGCCAATGCAAATATTAACCACGTAACCTCGTCTAAAATTGGCACAATTCTGATTTAAATAAAGAACCGTCTGATCTAAGAATAATAAAAGTAAATGACATCTTTGAGACTCCGCGTTAAATACGTTTCATAAATCCGTTCTTCGCGTTCTCAGACGGTTTTGTTTACATCCAGAACACCGGGTTTAATTACACACAGTGGACCTTTTCTTTGGAGTTAATATCCTTCAAAGTAACTGCAGCATTTAGACCATCACGCAGGGACATACAGACAAACTATAATTATGTTTTTACATGAATTTATTACATGAGCTTCAATTTATCCGCTCATCGGACATGACAGAGGAGTAATTCAGATGTAATGTGAATTAAAAACATCCATATCTGCTTACGAGCTCCAGAAAAACTAAAGATTTTTATTCAATGTAAATTCACTTAGCGCTTACACCCGGGGGAGCAGCCAGGACGTCTGAACCCAAACAAACCGACAAGCTTTCCGTTTACGCTCAGCTGCAACGAAAACGAAGATGACAGCGTGTGCACGGCCACCGCCGCGCGCCACGCGAGGCCGTCTCTCGACTTAAATACTCCCCGGTATTAACGATCGTGACCCAACGATGTTCAGCGGCAGCTTTAAGTCAATCAAACGCTCCTTGAAAAAAGTGTTACAAAAACACGAAAAGCTGCCGGGAGAACCGAGCGGCTGCAGCTTCGACCTGCCGATGACGTTCATGAACTCACGCCGAACGCCTGCCGAACAGTCCAAACGAGACAAATCAATACTTCTGATTTGAATGCAAACGTGGTCCTTTAAGTTTGAGCGGGTTAAAGGGATGGTGATAGTTTGAGGATGTTCAGATTGATACCACTCTCGTGTCTGTACGGTAAATATGAAGCTACCGCCCGCTGATGGTTAGCTTAGCTTAGCATAAAGATCGGAAACGGGGAAACAGCTAGCCCGGCTCTGTCCAACGGTAACGGGCTAGGGCTAAAAAAAATATCTATGGAAAACAAAGCAGGTACAAAACGACAGCGTGTGGTTTTACGGGAAGTTACGTGCCGACTGATAATCAGCGAGCTTTAGAGGCGCTGCTAAGCCGATCATGTTACCGGAGCCGGGCTAGCCGTTTCGGCGAGCGCCGCAACACACAGACGACCACAGAAGAAGTAGTGAAGCAGCGACGATGGGCTGTTGCTGGTTTTCTACAGACTGCCGGATCTCAAAAAGGCACCTGGTTGAAAAGCGTGTTGACGCAATGACCGTCAAACACGTCCAAATCTGCGTTACAGGAGCAGCAGCGGGTACGAGACTGTGGGGGGGGGGGGGGGAGTCCAGCGGAGTCGGAGCGGCGACCGTCCTCAGGAGGAAAAACAAAACGAAGCGTCGATGGAGTCCAAACCGCCGCTCCGCTTCTCCTCAAACCGGTAATATCTGTGACGACAGGCCGCTCATCGCATAAACGGTCAGTTCACCCAAATCGCAGCTGGTGATATTTGGCCGGTTTGACAGTCAGGTCTTGTTTTTGGAAAGAAGAGCTGCTGCGTTTTCAGCGTTTTAAGCTCCACAAACTAAACCCTACAGCTTTAGTAGCAGTTAATCAATTAATTTAAAAAAGGTCCAGTGTGTTAACGTTTAGGTGAGGCTGTCGGCAGAAAAGGAATATAATAATCAGAAGTGTGTTTTCATTAGTGTGCAATTGCCTGAAATTAAGAATCGTTGTGTTTTCGTTACCTTAGAATCAGCCGTTTATATCTACAGAGGGAGCGGGTCCCCTCCCGCGGAGGCCGCCATGTTGCACCGCCATGTTTCTACAGTAGCCCAGAACGGACAAACCAATCACCGGCTCTGGATCAGGCAGTTTTTTTTAGGCTTACACGGCCATCGTAGTTTCTCGCTTGGAAGGGGAGGGCGAGGCGAGCGGCGTTCAAATGGCTGCAATCTGTAATTTCACCGCTAGAGGCCGCTAACACCTCCACACTGGACCTTTGAAGCAACAATTTAGATAATGGATTCGTTGTTAAAATTGTTTTTATTTATTTATTTTTTTAAAGGAAAAATTGCAATAAATCCCCAATTCCAGCTTCTCAATTGTGATTATTTGCTGGTGTTCTTAGTTTTCTGTGACGGTAAATTAAATATCTTTGAGTTTTGGACAAAACAAGACAATTGAAGTCATCACCACGGACTCTGGGACCCCCCCCCACTAATCGCTGACATTTATTAGACCAAACAATAACCACTTAATCAACAAAATAATCAGTAGATTAATCGTAGCGGCAGCTCTACGGCTTCACTTCTGCTGTAGCAGAAATCTCAGCAGCAGATTATCTTAAAACTATCTGCATGTACAGATAACGCAGACAGCGGGCAGTCTGAGGTTTACAGGAAAAAAGTCACACTATTTTCAGAATAAAGTCATACATAGTGAGAAGAATTCTGGTAATATAACTACTGTACTCTCATAATATTATTACTCCCACCCCCCCTCGGACCTTGTTCAAGTCTATATTGCTCTCCCGACCCAAAACAGTGGCCACAATACTCTGTGTGAAGATACCAGTAATGTTAATGGTTTATTTTTGTGTGATTTTTGGAGAACTGACTCTCGTGCTGGTAAAAGTCAAATTTTTCACATTTCGTTCAGGAAAACCGGTGATTTTCATTTTAAGTCCTGTCAATATCCTGCGTTTGATGTAATTAACTGAAAAGGTCATAACAGAGACCAAAATCCGTTCATGTAGATCACAAATCTTCATGTAGATAAATTATCTTCCCGGGTCGAAAGGCTTAACGTGACCTTACAGGAAGTTGGACTTCTCAGAGGGGAACTCTCTTCAAATTCACAAATAAAATGTTTTTTCTGATTCTGATGAAGCAAAAAGGCGATTAAAACGTCTACGGATGATGATGATGATGATGATGATGAAAGAGAAGCGGAACAAAACTGAAGACCTTTACCAACACCAGAGGGACCCTTCAAAATAAAAGCAGTGGTGAAACAGCTGGAGCAGCTGCTGGATGACGTAACGTGGCCCGTAACTGTGGCAGATTCACAGGTGAACCTGGATCAGACTGAAAACCTGATGTAGAGAGGTGAGAAATGAGCGAGTTACAAGAAGGGGGCGTTCTTTCTGTAGAAGTGGACCAGAAGGAATGACGACAAACCGACGGAGGGAGATGTCTTCTTACTTCAGCAACAAACTGAAAGAGAGAAACACACAGAGATTAAAAGGTCACAACGCTGTCATTACAAACGCACGAGCAGTCAGCATTAGCGGTCTGACATTTAGATAAAGCCTCTTGTTCGCCGTCTTCTCCAGAGTCACGTGTTTCAGATGGATTCACTTTCATCAGCTCCGGGACGTGTTTAGCCTAGCTTAGCACAAAGACTGGAAGCAGGGGGAAACTGCTAGCCTAGCTCTAGCAAAAGAGCAAAAATAAAACCTTTTAATAACCTAATTTTTGAAATTGGTCGAGTATTGAGCGAGGGCGCTGCAGCTGGCAGCCGTGAAACTGGCTGCAACGTAATCGTCCGGGGGCGATTGCGCACCGCCAATTTACGTCCACTAAAAGTGCTCGTTTTTGCCACCGACGGGCTCAGATTGTTATTCCAAGACGACGCGATGGAAAGGACCCGACAGAGACGGAGCTTTTTGTTTAACCAGAAAACAGCCGTATACCGCTCTCCTCAGAGCCACCAGACTCCATTAACAAAACAGTCATTTTAGTTGTTATGGCTGACAAACACACTAATAAGTAAATAGCTTTAAAATGTTCTTTTGATCAGTTCACACCTTCACTGCAGCGCGTGATGACGCGCTATCAAGTGCAATGAATGTCCCATTAATTGATTATAAATGTAATTTAATCTGCATTGTGATTTTCCAAGCAAAAAAAATACCAAACAGTCGATGGTTCCAGCTTCTCAAATGTGAGAATTTACAGTTTATCCGTCTCTCGTCTTACATGATAGTAAATATTTTACATCTGATAACGTCCCCTTGTGTTGGAAGACGCCGCGATGGTCCGTTTTCTGATCAATGTCTACAGAGAAAGTAGAAAACAGCACGTTTGTAATTCGTGCACACAAAATTTACCAAACACAACATGGAGCCTGGAAGCCGTCGCTGATTTCTACGTTTGTTTTTCCCCTCACGACAGCCGTCGCGCTCTGCAGAGAAACCCAGCTCTCTCACAGGTTGTTTAGGCTTTAGATACTCTTCGGTCTGCTTCATGTCGTAGACGTTAACTACTTAAAACAAACAAACTTGTACTCAGCCGTCTGCTGTTGTCAAGATAAGTAAAGTATATTTTTCCAATGATATGATGCGACTGTTATACAGAATATCACATGACAAATATATGGAGAAACCACATAAAAACAATCAAATGCTTATAAAATTATTATATTATAATAACTAAAATAAAGTTATGAAATCTCTTTACGCGTTCAACACAAACTTCTGTCTCATTTTGTTCGTTTTTAAAAAAAAGCGCCCTTTTTCTTGGGATTTTGTAAACAAAAACAACATTTGTCCATATTATATTTCTCAAAGTAAAGTTACTGGAGAATAATCCGTATTACCAGACACTCAGGCATCATATCGGCACTAATGTGCTGCTTTTGATACAGTTCTTCCCTCCTCGCGGTCGTGACCGCCGCGTTTAAAACGCAAACTCGAACTCTGGGTAAAGACACTCACTTGTAGCTGTCTCTGTCCTGCAGGTTGAGCACCAGGCTGTCCGCGCTCAGGTACACTTTGTTTTGGGACTGTGCCATCTGCAGGTCAAACACAGAAACACACACAGTGAGCGTGAGCAGAGCGCAGGTGGAAAGTTTCTCAGCGTGCAGGCTGACCGAGCTGCTGCTGCCGCCGCAGCACAATGGGAACATTGTCAGAGCCTCAACACTGAGCCGATTCACAGCACAGCGAGCCGAGGCCCGGTCGCCGTCCGTACAGGAAACGCACGCCACCGCCGGGGCGCCCGGTCCAGATGACGTGACTGTGATCTGAAGAATCTGCTGTGAGGTCACACTGTGAGGGCGAGCCATGAAAAGGGCTGCTCAGACCCCGATAACGAGTCATTTAATCGTCAATCCTCTGGTGCCGCGGGGGCCACACATACAGTCATCAAGGGACAGGTCGCTCCAAAAACCAGAAACACACACGTTTCCGCTCACCTGTAGCGCCGTTTATGCTTCTGGACAGTTTCGGTGCGAGCTGCAGAGTTTTGGAGATGTCTGTATTTTTTTAAAGATCTAATGGGACACTCGGGCTCGTTGTGATTGTACATTTGAAAAAAACGGCAACGTCTCTTTCCGAGAACAACAAGCCGAGCGCCACATAGTCCCATTATGTTAAAAAAAAAAGGCGGCTGAAACTCAGCAGCTCCCACCGAAACAATCTAGATGGATAAACAGCGCTACAGGTGAGAGCGAACATATGGATTTTGGATTGAACTGTCCCTTTAAAAAGGGGTAACCTCTGTATTTTTCGACCTGGACACTATTTCCCCCCCATGTTTTTCTGTCTAAATGACTAATTGGGACAACAATTTTTGAAATTGGTCGAGTATTGAGCGAGGGCAGCCGTGAAACTGGCTGCAACGTAATCGTCCGGGGGCGATTGCGCACCGCCAATTTACGTCCACTAAAAGTGCTCGTTTTTGCCACCGACGGGCTCAGATTGTTATTCCAAGACGACGCGATGGAAAGGACCCGACAGAGACGGAGCTTTTTGTTTAACCAGAAAACAGCCGTATACCGCTCTCCTCAGAGCCACCAGACTCCATTAACAAAACAGTCATTTTAGTTGTTATGGCTGACAAACACACTAATAAGTAAATAGCTTTAAAATGTTCTTTTGATCAGTTCACAACTTCACTGCAGCGCGTGATGACGCGCTATCAAGTGCAATGAATGTCCCATTAATTGATTATAAATGTAATTTAATCTGCATTGTGATTTTCCAAGCAAAAAATACCAAACAGTCGATGGTTCCAGCTTCTCAAATGTGAGAATTTACAGTTTATCCGTCTCTCGTCTTACATGATAGTAAATATTTTACATCTGATAACGTCCCCTTGTGTTGGAAGACGCCGCGATGGTCCGTTTTCTGATCGTTTCCTGAACCAAATGATTAAAATCGAGAAAATTATTTGCAGATTGAATCGATAATGACAATAAACATTAAATTGTTACTGTTAAATGGGGGGGTTAAATGAAGTCTATATCAGTTTAACAAGTTGAGACGACAAAATACTTTTTGATTTTAGTCTCCAGGGTTTCATGATCTGAAACTCTCAGATTCTGCTGCTTGAGAAAATTACTTTCTTGGACAAAATCAACTCTAGAGGAAGTCGCTGCCAGAAAGATTGATCGGGTATCACGCACGAATAAATGACCTCCTCCTCCTCCTGATAAATATACGAGGATGTGCTTTAATTACACTGTAAACAAACTTTTAGAGGCCTGTGACCCAACTACTGTCAGAGGACAAAATGAAGAGCGGAAGAGAAGATGAAGCTTGATGGTTTGTTTCTGTAATGCTTCCCCCGACTTCGCCGTCAAATTCATGTTCATTTGGCGCCACCTAGTGGCCCGACGAGCTGCTTCACTGTGAACTGCACCTGTGGTGGTGGTGGGGGCACTGGATGATTTCAGGCTGCCCCGAACACTTTAACCTGAACACTTTTTGGGAAGATTGTGATACTAATATAAAACAAATGTTAGTAATTAAAAATAGCGTTGACCTCTCAGAAGACAATGGAAAGGCATCAGGAAATAAAAGCATGGTTAAGACGATGAGTCACGCCTCCTGTTCATTAACAGATCTGTTCCTCGCACGCCGTCAGTGTAAGTGACGGAGGACAAAACCTAAAGTCCTCGTTTTGGTGCAAAAAATGTATTCAGAAGCTTCTCTGAAGCTGGATCGAGGCTTCGGCACTCTGAGTTAAATCAAATTAAGTGGAGACCTTCCACCGATAAAGACCTTTTAGTGTGAAGTTCCCTCGTTGCGTTTCCTTGTCGAGCTGCAGTGGAAGGACGGCAGCAAAAAGACGGGATTTTATACTAAAAGAGACTAACTTTGGAATATATCCTCTTAATCTGCTGAACTGTCCTCTTGCTGATAAATTCAGAGAGACTTTTGAAAACAAAACAAGGACTTCAGGTTTTGTCCCGTCACATTAAAAACGCATTAAGACGAGAGCTTTTAACGACGTTCATATTGTTGTAAGACGGACGAACCTGTCCCTTTAACACCACCTGGGGCCTAATTTCTGACAGTTTAAGATCTGTGAGGATTTGCAGACACCCGGCGTAGTAAGTAAGTAAGTTTGGTTTATTTTTTTCTTTGTTTGTTTAAGGTTTGTGTGTGATTTTGGAGAACTGACAGATTCCTCTTGTGTTGGTAAAAGTCTAATTTTTAACATTTTATTCATGAACGCTGGTTCATTTTAAGTCCTCTCAACATCCTGCGCTGAGTTTCAAGTTTTTAGCCACTAAATGTGGCAGTCTGTCGGCCGGTCCTCCACTTTGGCTCAGGCTGAAAAAGCTCAGCAGCTGTTGGATGGACTGTCGTGAACTTTTATCCACACGTTCAAGTTCCCCTCAGGATGAACTGTAATAACTCTGCTGATCCTCTGACTTCCCATCTGGCGCCACCATCAGGTCGACACGTTAACGCGTCCGACACTTTGGTTTCTGACCTGCAGAGCTGCTGACGCTCCCATCGGCCTCAGCTGCCCTCTGCGTCTACTGCTAACTAGCTAATGTTAGCATGCTAACACGGTGAACATTACACCTGCTAAACGTCAGCATGTTAGCATTTAGCCCAAAGCACCGCTGTGTCTAAGTACAGCTTCAGAGCTGCTAGCACGGCTGCAGACTCTTGTCTGGTTTGTACATCGGCCGCTGGACTTCAGAGTAAACTGGGGCTGCTGGGGAAGTCGTTTTAGAGTAAAACTGTTTTTAAACTCGGTTACTCTGCTGCAAACCAAACTCCAGGACAGTAAAGATAGTTTTATCTCTATACATGATCCGATTGAGCATTCTGTGTCGCTGCTTAGCGTCCTGGACTCACTGATGTCCAGATGTGATTCTCAAATGCACAAAACCTTGTTTCAGAACTGGAGCAGCTGGAGATCGGCGTTTGAAGTTTTGACTCAGTTCAGATGAGGACTGTGCGGCTCAACTTGAGGAAGCCGTTTCTAATATGTAGTCCGGATCCGATTCTACCGCTCCGTCCGGGACCTGGGCTCCATTTCAGCCGGACCCTGCAGAAAATGATGGCAAGTGTCGCCGAGAGAAACGTTTCTTACCGTCTTGGCGATGCTCTGCGCCGCCCGGATCTTCCGGAGTTTCAGGTAGCCTGGGTTCTTCGTCACGGCCTCGCCCAGCTGACACACACACACACACACACACAGACACAGATTTAAAAGATGTTAGTGTATTCAAAAGGAGAACACTGTCACACACCCGGGAGAGCGAGCAGTCGGGCCGAGCCGGTCTCTCCGAGAAGAGCAAACACCGATCATCACGAAGATCAAATCCGCAGGCGTGTCGCTGCTCTGCGTTAATGTTCTCACGCGTGGGAAAACAATTACTGCATATTTGGATGAAGTGTTTGTTTAAGAGGCTTCGGCTTCTCGCCACAATCATTAGGCGAGGCCGGGAGAGTTCACGTCAGGACAGGACTTTATCTGAGGGAAAGATCCGGAGGTGGGTTTTAGCGTTAGAGTGTCATATATCAGTATCATGAAAACACAACTAGGAATTTATCTAATCGGTGTGCTGTACTTGGACAGACATTGTTAAATCTAATCTAAACAATCCTCTTTCACAAATCTAACGTTTTGCACAATCTGAATGTCAAAAATCTACATTTCCAGGTTTCACAGACTGTTGACAGAAGAATCGCAGCAGGCTGCATGATCACAGACACGTAAACCTTCTGTTCAGGCAAAAACACCCCGAGGACGCCGCAACACGTTTCATACAGTAACAACAAGCAGGCTTCTGGTCACCGTCTGGAAACACAGCCGCTGTCACCGCGGTGCATCCTCACCGGGTTCATCTGTTCAAGCTCGCAGTCCGCCCTTTCCCCCAGCTCTCGTTAACGTCAAACACTCGACTCTTTTTGTCCTTTGGGCCGGGGGCGCGGGGGATTATTTACCCGGTTATCGGTTATCTTCTCGACTAAACGTTTTGTCAGTAAATGTCACAGTAAAACAAAACATCACAAGTTCCCAGAGCCGAAGGTGGTATATTCAGACCACCTGACCTTTCAGTCAATGCTACTAGCGAGCTAAGCTAACCTGCGTCCCCTTTCCGAGTGGAAGCCACGGGACGCGCAGACTTCGTATTGGGATGACGTCACGCACGCAGTAATCATAAAAATTGATAACACAAAGAGTAAAAACCGGCCTGTCAACAGTTTTACGGACGTTTCTTTCATAACGGAGGCGTTTGGGGGAAAATGCTTTCCGAATCCAAACTGGAACCGGCTACTGGGACCCAAATCTAACAGTCTCATCATCGTCTTCATCTGATACAAACAGAAGTTTTTAAAAACAGAGGTAACAACTGTTTCCACACACCTAAATCTCTCGTTGACTGAAAGGTCAGAATCTGCGTTTCCTGGTGAGCAAAAGGTGATCCGTAGAAATAAATACGAGAAACATTACATTGATCTGTCAGCTTTGATTACTAGTTACTCTACAGATTAAGATTTTGAAAGCAAAACATACCAACAGTTGATGGGATGGTTATAAAGTACCTAAAATGTGCTCCACCTCCACCAGCTGTAACTTTAAAATGCGGCTTACATGTTAAATCATCAGTGACAACATAACAATAATATGATTTATGCCCAAAGTGCATTTTGCCGTTAATTTACTCGAGTATTTTTACAGAGCAGCGTTGCTACTTTTACTTAAGCAAAAGCTTTAAAGGCCTTCTTCCGCCGCTGGATCGACATTCAGTCTGGATCCTCGGTATGAAGACAGGGTTGTTATCTAAACCGGATCTCAGACCGGTCTAACCCCCTTCACACTGGCAGGACTGCGGTCCAGAACACGATTACAGGCTGGGCTCACCATCTTGGCAGCCTCAGCTTCTCCCTCGGCCTGGATGATCTTCTGTCTCTGGTCCTGTTTGGCCTTTTCTACATAAAACTGAGCTCGCTGCGCCTCCTGCTGGGCTGGAGAGGAACACACAGTCACATCATACCATTATATTACTTTAACGGTTATTACTCTTATACACATTTAGAAACAAGAAAAACGGTTTAATGCCCTGCTAGGAAACATTTAGCTTTAAATACATCTATAACCTCTTCCCATATAATTAGTTCTCAGAAGCCCTGATGTGACTTTGACATGAACGAAGCTGACTAAATGATGGATTATCTCTGCAGTTTCAAACCTCTTTCATAGGAATGAGCTAAACCCAATGTCTGCCTGACGGGAAGGAAATCAATCTTAAAACTGAAGGATGATTTAGGAAATCTCTGGTCTGAGGACTTCCTTTGTCTACTCACCGACTTGTTTGGCCTCGACGGCGGCGGTGTACTCTCGGCTGAAGCTGAGCTCGGTGATGGCCACGTCGTCCAGGATGATGTTGAAGTCTTTCGCCCGCTCAAACAGCTCTCTGCGGATCAGCAGGGAAACCTGGGGAGGGACGACAAAACAAAACAACCTCTCCCTGTTTAAGATGGGACTCGCTTCAGACTACAACTTGTAAGTTAGCGTTATGTTTTTAAAATGTTTGTTTAACCCACGGTTAGTTTAAGTTTAACTGCTAACAGGGCGTGAAGCAACTGCACCGTTGCTATGGTCACCTGCAGTTTAATTTACAGCCAGCTGCCGTTTCATGAGGCACGCCTGCTGAAACTAACACGGTCTACTATAACAGTCCTGCAATAAACCATAAACCCTCCTTCATGAAGGTTAAATGAAACTGTGTCAGAGAGGCGAGGACTCAACTGTAGGCTCATTACGGAGGATGTAAAAGCTAGCGCATGCTTTGTAACTTCTAGGCTGGACTACTGCAGTTCCTTATCATCCGGCTGCCTGAATAAGTCCCTTAAGTCTCCGGTTGATCCAGATCGCTGCGGCACGTGTACCGACAAGAACCAGGAAAAGAGATCATATGTCTCCAATATTAGCTTCTCTGCACTGGCTCCCTGTAAAATCCAGAATAGAGTTTAAAATCCTTCTCCTCACTTACAAAGCTCTTAATGGTCAGGCACCATCGTATCTTAAAGAGCTCATAATACCTTATTAGCCGACTAGAACCCTGCGCTCCCAGGATGCAGGGTTACTGGTGGTTCCCAGAGTCTGCAAAAGTAGACCGGGAGCCAGAGCCTTCAGTTATCAAGCTCCTCTCCTGTGGAACCAGGTCCCAGTTTGGGTTCGGGAGGCAGACACCATCTCCACATTTAAGACTTTCCTCTGTGATAAAGCTTATAGTCAGGGCTGGCTCAGGTGAGTCCTGAACCGGCCCTTCGTTATGCCGCTACAGGCCCAGACTGCCGGGAGACTTCCCATGATGCACCTCTTATCCCATTAATGCATGGTACTAACTCGACATCTTCTCTCTCTCGTAGTTTTGTGCTTTCTCTCTCTTCTGCCTCCGGAGCTGCAGACTTTCCTCTGAGATAAAGCTTATAGTCAGGGCTGGCTCAGGTGAGTCCTGAACCGGCCCTTCGTTATGCCGCTACAGGCCCAGACTGCCGGGAGACGTCCCATGATGTTTGCCCTTCACTCGGCCACATCGGTACGTATTTTGGGTTTACACCGAGGGTGCGCGTTTGGTACCTGCGCTCTCTGAGTGATGAGCTGCGAAGCATTGAACTTGGCCACCACGCTCTTCAGCACCTCGTTGACGATGGAGGGCAGGACGCGCTCGTCGTAGTCTTGTCCCAGCTGCTGGTAGAGGGCGGGCAGGTTGGACGCCAGCGGCCGGGACAGAACTCGCACCGCGATGTTCACCATCTGAAGGTCTGAGAGGAACCAGAGAGAGGAACCACAAACTGTCAGGACGGAGGCAATACTGTTTCCAAATACACACCTGAACATTCGACCTGCACTGAAATTATGACCCAGTGCTGGATTATCGAGGCCAATAGCAATAACTGAAACAATATATCAGCTAATATTCCTTATTTAACCAAAACCAATAACATTAACACACGTTTTTGATGAGGATCCATTAAATTATTATTATTTTTTTTAAACGAATAAGATCTGTAGTGTCGGGGATATTTTACAGGTAAAAGCAGGACGAACTGTTTCTAAATGACCTCAAACGTATCTTTGACGTTTGTTTTTATCCAACAGCTTCGTCTGGTAATAATCGGCCCAGCCCGATGAGTCTGCTGCTGTTTTAATAATCCAAAATATTTAAATATGAGGATTTGCTGCTATTCAAGAAAAATGACTCATTATTATTATTATTATTCATTTTACTATATAACAGTAATAAAAGTATCTCTGGATTCTGAACCGACGGCTGGATTTTGAAGACGTCGCCGGGCATTTATCAAGATTTTCTGACATCTCTTAACATCTGTGAAACGCCTGCAGACTGTACAGGACTCGGCTGTAAACCAGGACCCAGAGCTGCGACCACGTCACACCTGGTTCAGCCTCTTCACATCGGCTCCCTGTTGGTTTCAGGACTGATTTTAAGATCTTGTTGATGACTTTTAAGGCTCTTCATGGCTCCAGATTATATTTTAGACCTTGTAGTCCCTTATGAACCTTCACGTAGTCTGAGATCTTCGGGCAGGGGTCTCCTGTCTGTCCCTGAGTCCAGGATGGAAACTAAGGGGGACAGAGCTTTGGCCATCAGGGCCCCGAGGCTCTGGATCAACCTGCCCGAAGACATCAGGCTGTCTGAGTCAGAGTCTTCGTTTAAGTCTCGTCTCAAAACACATTTTTATCTGAAAGCAGATCCTGATTTTACCTGAACTGTTTATTTTACTGCTTTTCTGTATTTTATTTCTTTATATTTCATCTTTCACTGCGGTGTTTAGTTTCTCTCTGTGAAGCACTTTGCACTTTGTTTTGATAAGCGCTCTATAAATAAAGTTTTATTATCATTATCTTATAGACAAACCCTTTAATCAAGACAATAACTGTCAGATTAATCAATAATGAAAACAAACGTTAGTTGCAGCCCTGGACTTGTGGTTGAAGGGTTATAAAAGATCAGAATTACTCATCTGTCTTTATATTTTTATGCACTTTTAAAATCATCAGAGTGGAAGAGAAGCGCTGAATTAGTCCGTTAATAAAACTTGTTTAAAACGAACATTTACTGCACTGAAGTGCAGTTTCTAGACTATTTTTTATTTTATGCTACTTTATACTTCTACTCCACTACAATTCAGAGGGAAATATTTGTATTTGACAGCTTTAGTTACTGGTTAATTTACAGATTAACAATACAAAATAATAATAATAATAATAATAAATTATGATGTTTTATTATAGATTAAGACACAACTTTATTGATCACGAGCTGCCCAGCAGAATATAAAGTCGTTAAAATGAGCTCATGCATCAATAATTATAATCCAATAATATAACATATTATTCTGAAATGGGCCGTTCTTCAAAATGTCTTGTTTACTCTTGGGGGAGACTAAGGAAACCAGAAAGTATTCACACACGAGAAGCTGAAAGACTCGATTAGATGGACTCATGGCTGCAGCTCTGGTTGGTTTGACCGGACGGCGGTGAATAGGAAGCGGGCAGCGGAGAAGCTGCAACCTGACGTTTGGACGTGCGGCCTGAAGTCACGACTCCTGATTAAAAATCAACGATCTGACTGTCGGGCAGGTTCGGTCGTCCGTCTGCACTTTGAGCAGATCCACGGATGGATTTCCAACACGGCCGCTGTCCAAAGAGCCGCGATAAACTGCAGCGAGCTCGTTTTAACATTACTGCGGTCGTACTTTACACGTTGTGGCTGAACTAGTCCGAGTGACACTGAGCTGCGATATAAAATATATTGTCCATATCGCACCTGTGGCTCCATACTTTCCTTTTCTCCTTGCACAATGCAGCGCTGCCTCGCTCTTATTTTCGCGGTCACATTGTCTGAATTAACTTTATTGGAGTCGTCACTGAACAAAACCCTCCGTTCTTCCGATAAGCGCGAGCCGCGGTCGTCTGATCTGCTCGGCGCGGGACAGAAGTGGCAGGTTCTGCGATTAAAAACGTGAGTTAACGCGACGTACAGGATTAATAAAAACGCACAGAATCCGCGCAGCTTTAAACTTTCCGTCAGATCGTTTTTATTTGTTGCTTTCTGAAGGTTGAACGTTTTCTGTTTTCTGTGTCTGACCTTTGCTTCCAGTGAGTGAGGAGATCTTTCTGGGTTTGGCTCTGATGTCGTAGATGATGGGATACTGGATCCAAGGTATCCTGAAGGCAACAACACACAGTCAGAGCGGAGAAGCAGCATGAGAACAATTCATCCAGTCAGCGAGGACGCAGCTTCCACAGCAGCTGCCGACTGAAACTACAAACAAAACACTCACAAGAAATAAGGCTTTAAACGCTTTGTGTGTCACAGTGCAACTCTGTTATTATGAATCCATCTGTTACATACTCACCTTTTATTTCTATCTTTATATAAAAGCATTTGATTTTGCTCGTTTCCGTCTCATTTCTGCAGCTGCATTCGTAACATTATTTCTGCAAACTGCTATGAGCGATTAAAAAGAAATAATGACAAGCTTTTGTTTTTTGTTATTGAACATTTTACTTCCTGAGCCTGGAACTCATGTCTTTGGCTTCTCCCAGCAAAGGTACACACAATGCCCGTAACACGGCGCCATTAAAAACATACCGGATATACAGTACACTGTGCGCAAATAGATATAAGTGGCGTTGCCATAGTAACACAGTGGGCAGCGGCCTGGTGAGGCCTTTCTAACCAACCAGACGGCCCGAATGAAGGAAACAGTCCAGAGGTCTGGATACTCACTGTCGAGCGAACGGCTCCTCGCCCGATGTCCAGAGTGCACTCGGATCTAAAAATCAGCTTTTTTTTTTAACGTTATCGTCTTCGTAACAGTTCCTCCCCTTCGTTATATTCTGACGCAGACACTCGGAGAGGTTTCTTTAAGCCATTTGACTACGCAGTGTCTGTTTATCTTCTGAATGAGCATCAACATTTGCCACGCGCGGAGGTTTCTTCTCCTTCCTTCTCCCAATGCTGGATGGCGCTGATTGGTGTTTATATACATGCATGTGTGGTTAGCTTGCTAGGTGCAATGCAAATTACCTTAAAGAGCGACTAAACCCCAAAGTTTTGGCTGAAGTGCCTCTAGAACGTGAAAAAAGTACCAGGAAGGGCGGCGCACCGAAACGTGTGACGTTACGCAGCGCTGAGCGACGGGGCGGTCTGGTCACAAACTTTCTCAATTTACAGCGAAACGGTTCACTGAAGTGTCTGAAAACACTTGAGGCGGGAAATAGGCAACGCCGTAACAGAACCGCGGCTCGCGTCTGATCAGCGCTGCGATCTGAGTTTCCTGAGCCTGCAGGCTGAAGGCAGGCCCCGACCTACAACCAATCAGAGCAGCGAAACGTGCGATGTGCGACTTTTTAGGTAGGAGGGGGCGGGGAGGTGGGGTTGGTGACGAAAGCTGCCACAAGATCAGCCAATAGCAAAACTCAATTGCAATAGCCGGGTTTCAACCTGCAGACGGCGGTCGCTGTGCGTATTTATGACACAAGATGCAGAATTTAAATACTTTGCACTAAAATGATCTGAACAGTGGCTTTCGGCTGAAAAACATGGTTTTGGGGTTTAGTTCCTCTTTTAAGGGGGGATCTCCTGTGCTTTTGCGGTTTAAAAAGGGCGTATGTACTGCACAGAGTTATTTCGCAGACATTTTCCGTGTGTTTCGATGCACGTCTGCAGCTCCTTCAGGTGGGAACTGATACTTTTTGGCTGCGTTTAATATGGCAACCTTCTGCCGTGTCTACCTTTCTCTGTCATCACTCATTTTAAATGTCAATGTTACCAAAGCATCAAAATATAACGTGTCCAAAAGTGTGTGAACTCCCGTGTCCCTCTGCCCTGCCCCCGTCTCCGTCTCCTCGGAGTATTTTTAACGTTGAGCTCATTTAACTCTTTGAAGTCTGAGATCACAGAGCTGAACTTGTCAAAGTCAACGCTCCTTATTTCACTGAACGTTGTATATTGTTGTAGGAGGAAGAGCATCTCTGTCTCAGCTGTCCGACAGCGACCACACGCTCGGTTTTCTTCTGGCTGCCAGGATTGTTTGCGTCTTCCTGTTTCGATGTCCAGTTCGTGGTCTCTGAGCCTGCACTCGGTCAGGATCTGTCTCAGCAGAGAGAGATTCTGCCGGTCCATCGTCTCTCTTTAGGGCCAGATAACATTCGGGTCTACTTTTAGTTTCTTCTTTCCAGCGTTACATCGTGTTATAATCTGGTTTCCTCTGACTGGTGTTTGGAAAGCTGTTGTGAGACTGGTCAGAGCGTCTGAAGGGGGGCAGTGAGTCTCTTTTCTGGGCTCAGCTCTTGGGTTTGGAGGGCTTTGGGATGGACGGGGGTCTCGGGTACGTGTTAATATTGACAGCATGAGAACGTTTCCTCGTGATACCGCTACTCTCTCTCTCTCTCTCTCTCGAACACCAACAACACAAAAATATAGTTTTACTGCGTATGTGTGGAGGCAAAGTTACAAACAAAGGAAATGCATCATTACAAATGTATTTTAAGCCAACTGTGTCCGTAGATACGGGCATTTATATGCATTCACAAACGAATTTCACATTTCAGAGACGTGTACATTGACCGCTATGAAGGAAACGTTTCGTCCGCTTGCCGCCAATGAGCGCGGCCCTCGTCTCTCCTCGTTAGTCAAAACAAAGAGGATAACGCCAGTCTTTCTGAAACTCTACGTGTGTGTGCGTTTATCCCGGCGAAGCCTCCTACCTGAAGTGGAGTCCCTCAGAAAGAACAGTGTCCATCTGCATCCCTCCGATCCTGTTGAAGATGATCGCTCTCTGCCCTCCTTCAACTAGAGGACACACAAAACACCGTGACCACCTGAGTCCGACCTCAAAGACCATTCAGGCGAGTTCAAAGCTGCTTTTAACAGCCAGGTGAACGCAACGCCAGCGTCTTCTGCTGCGTTCTCTCTCTGAAACGCTAGCAGCCAGCTGAGGTGTCATTGTTAAGATGATATCCGTTATCAAATATTGATGCTTTTCTAAAATCACTGTAATTAAAATCTGTCTGTGTTCAACAGATATTTACATGAGTCTGTTTCCAGGTTTCATTTAGACCCGAGAGGGGGAGGGACAGAGCACAAGTCACGATGACAACGACACAAGAAAACTCTCGAAATGACTCTTAAAATATGATAATTCACCCAACATAATCTGAGAAACGCATTCGACCTTCACTATTCTTCAACTCGCGATTAATTTAAGTTAAACTTAATCTTTAGCGGCCAACGGAAAAAAAGAACTGCAATAAACCGTTTCCCATCGACGCGAATCGGCTCCCTCCACCGCTCTGCCGGACTAACTCCTGCGGGTCACTTGAGAGTGCCGCCCAGCGTTTTGTCTTGAAGGACGCTTGGGCACTTTCTGACGTGTGTTTTCAGGCGACGCCTCCTTTTCTTCCCGACCCACCTTTCCGCTAATTCCTCGTTTCCTGCCTTCCTTCCGAATTTACCTTTGCTTTCTTTGCCTTTCCTACCTCCCTCTTTTTCTCTCCGACCCCCTTCCTTCTACCTACCTCCTCCTTACCTCCTCGTTTCCTGCCTTACCTCCTCGTTTCCTTCCTTACCACCTCGTTTCCTTCCTTAACTCCTCGTTTCCTTCCTTACCTCCTCGTTTCCTGCCTTACCTCCTCGTTTCCTGCCTTACCTCCTCGTTTCCTGCCTTACCTCCTCGTTTCCTTCCTCACATCCTCATTTCCTGCCTTACCTCCTCGTTTCCTTCCTTACCTCCTCGTTTCCTTCCTTACCTCCTCGTTTCCTTCCTTACCTCCTCGTTTCCTTCCTTACCTCCTCGTTTCCTGCCTTTTCCTTGCCATTTCTCCTCCCACCTTCTCATACCGCTTCCCTATCTCTCTGTTTCCTTTTACTTACATCCTCTCTTCCTTCCCTACGTCTTCGTCTCCCTTTACCGCCCCTCTTCCTTCCCTAGCTCATCCCTTCCTTCTTCTTACCTCTTCCTTTCCTTTCACTTCCTTTCCTCACGACTCCCGCGACCACCTCCGCACTCCAAAAACACCTTTGTAATCTCCAGGTTTTACGATGCCGTTTACAGACTCGAGGCATCCTCTATTATCAGGGGCAGAAGAAGAATAAAAACGTCCGCCACGTTTTTTTTTTGCCTTCTGTAACAAGATGATGTACTTTCCCCCCAAAAAGTTCTAGTTTGGTTTCGTCTCATCTGCTGTCACTGGGATTGTCCTTGGCTTTCATCAGCTGTTCTCCGCCGGCCACAGATGGACCTCTAACCGCCTGACAACATCTGACGCGGGAACATTAAGGTCTCTTATAAATAAACCGCTCTTCCTTCTCTTTATGTTCGGCGTTGTACACAATCAGTGACACACAACAGAATAAGAATCGACTTCTCCGTCTAAGTTGATTCAAAGGCAATTATGTCTTCTAACTTCTGTGCAACGTAAGATGAGATCGAGTTTTTCCCCAGCAGCTTTTCCGGAAGACATGTCGCATTATTTTAAAGATGCGTTAAAGGGTACCAGTATATTTTCGGCCACGACTGTACATATTCACGACCAAAGAGGATTTAGTAAACAAAAACTGTCGACGTGTAACTTTTTTGTCTTTTGGAGCAGAAGCTAGCTCAGTTTTTGACAGTCAGCCAAATGAAACTGTTTCAACTGGCGCGTTCAGGTGAATGACAGACGTATACGATGTTTGCGTATGCACTGAAAAACAGCAAAGTAGACTGCCTGTGTATGTTGCTTCCTTCACTCCATAAGCCAGAGCTCCAGCGCCGATCAGCAGTTTGATGCCGACTCCTGCACCCCGAGGTCCTGATGACATCCTGCCTGCTATCTGCCGCAGCTGCTGCAGAAAACCCTAAAACACAAGGTGCAACGTGAGTAAAGCAGCTTAAACTTTAGTACCAGGCGTTGACGCCACACACACACACACACGCCGAGCTGATTTTAGAGTAGAAATTCAATGTGATTCTGTTAAAACGCATTACACAGACATGACACTGAGTGACCTTCGTACTGGATGGGTAGCCATGTTGAAGGCTGACACCTCCCAACAACTTTACAAGAACTGTATCTAGCTACAATAATATTCCATGTGTGTGTACAGGGCCGGCCAGATTCCATTCAAAGGTCCCTTGTTTTAATATTTGCTAG
This sequence comes from Siniperca scherzeri, assembly GCA_027580175.1. Lineage (NCBI taxonomy): Eukaryota > Metazoa > Chordata > Actinopteri > Centrarchiformes > Sinipercidae > Siniperca > Siniperca scherzeri. The sequence continues at coordinate 6,336,867 of CM050857.1, read as the reverse complement.
CACAAAAGCAAATTAATCACATAGTCAGACATAACTGATGATCTGTTTTGATATTTATGGGCTCTAGTGATAAATTCGGCTTAGATATAACCCACAAAGCAGAATTAGTTCGATAGAATATCAACATTTCTATTTGCTTGCTCATTGTCCCTCCATATGTCAACCGCCGTGTAAATAGCTTGTGTAACATATAACGTTTCAAACTGATGTTTTTGTAGGAAGCCAAGATGCTTAGTGTACTATATGCATGCCGAATTGAAGAGGATATTCTGGAAACGTCTATACATTTTTAAAGCATTATTCTAAAGTGCATGTACATATGCCACCAAGGGTGTAAATATTAATTCGTTAGATTTTCAGAGGGAAACTGGCAACCCCTGCTTACGAGTGAACGAAACTTCCGAGGCCAACTTAAATATTCCCGATAACCGTCAGTGAAATGTTAGCTAACCGACATTAATTAGCTTTAACAACCTCTCCACCTTAAGTATCTGTCTTCATCTTTGACTCGAAGCTTTCTGAATACAACTTAACTGGCATTAACGTACTGTGACTGTAAGCTAACGCTAGCTTACATCAGATTCAGCATGACTCACGTGTATAACGTTAACTTGTTCTCAAATCGCTAATGTCACGAAACCGGCATGCAAACAGCAGGACGGGTTAACCGAACTGAAGGCATAAACGTGACACACGTTCATTTAAAACAGGATTAAAAGGGGGGGGAAAACCAACTTACACCGGGCTCTTTATTATTCGCCATGCTCGTCCTCTGCGTCTGCTAGGTGGTGGGGAAAAAAAGGTGAAGAAGAAACCCAAGGTCACGCGTGATGACGCACTTCCGTGTGCGCGGGGTAACATGGGAAATGTAGGTTTTCGCCTACGAGTGACAACGGTTCATTACTTTCTGCTGATATTAAAAATCCAGGAATGGCATGTGTAGTTTTATTGATTATATATCATATATATATCATATAGTATTTTTTTTTTTTTTTACTGGTGTGTCAATTACCTTGAGGGTAAATAAACAATACTATTTAAAAAAGGACAAGAAAAATATACTTCTTCTCTCCTAATGTAAATCGACACAAGGGTAAATAATAATAATGAATAATTATGAATAAAAACTTGTAAAAATGTAATCACATGTAACCGTTGTATAACTTTTTCTCCTCGTATTTCTACCCACAAAAACACGCGCACAAACGGCAAAACTCCACAAATCTCCTGCAAAATGAAACTCTGCATTCAAAACAACCGTTATTTCTTCTCAACTTTGGCATTTTGTGTTAAAATGACACGCACGCCATCACATGAATGGCTACGTGGGTCGGTTTCCTCCGGAGGGGCGGAGCAGCAGATCTCGACACCGTGACGTGGGTGCTCCTCTCCAGCAGCGTGGAAAGAGATGCTTGGTCTTGTTCGGATCCTTTTTATTTCGACAGCTCGACATATATCGATATATATCGAGCTGCCACAGTCTTTCAACATGCTGGTGCGAGTTAGAGCGGGGGGGGAGTGAAGGCAGGAGCTGCGAGCGTGCCGGCTGGATCGGCGTTATTAAGCAGGGACGATCAGATCCAATCGGACTCTTGTTTCCTGAACAAGACCTTTGTGACCTCCGGTGTGCCACAGGGATCCATTTTGGGCCCTGTTCTGTTCTCTCCGTACATGCTGCCTTTAGGTTCAGTTATTTCAAGTCACAATGTGTCTGTATGCAGATGACTTACAAATCTACCTGCCGGTTGTCCCCAATGTTTCTGACAGTCTTGAATCCATAAACAGATGTTTAGATGGCATCAAACTGTGGCTTTCTCCGTCTGAATGAGGACAAAACACAATGTATTGTTTGTTTGGCACGTCCAACCTGCCCAGCGTTTCAGCTCCCCCCCCCCATTTTAACCACGTTGTGAAAAATTTGGGGGTGAAATTAGACGGCAGTCTAAAATTTGATATGCAAATTGATTCTGTGGTCGGGGCGAGCTTCTTTCAGCTCCGCCTCCCGGCAAAGGTTGAACCCTTCTCGAGCCGCTGTGACCCGGAGGAAGCTCTCCACGCTGTCGTTAGTTCCCGCAGAGACTCCTGTAACGCGCTCTCTGTGTGGGAGTTAACCGAGCCGGTCTTCGCCGTTTGCAGCTTGTGCAAAACGCTGCGGCACAGTCGGAAACGCGAGCGCGTCGCGCCCGTCCCGTACTCGCTGCACTGGCTCCCTGTCCAGTTCAGAGTTCATTTTAAAAGTTTTTGTTTTTAACGCGGTCAGCGGCCTCGCACCTTCCTATCTGCGTGAGATCTTGAGCCCTCAGCGACCCGGCAGAGCTCTACGATCCGCTGGGCAACATCTGGTCCCGGTGCAAACAGTGGGGCGACCCTTCTTTTGCAGTGGCCGGTCCGAAACCCGCTGACTTACGTTCATCACTGACCTGCCTTTAAACTCAAAACCCACTTATTTAGAATAGCTTTTAACACTTAGTGGCCCTGTGACGCTTCTCTTTATCTTAATGTTGTAACGTGCTCTGCTGACCTGTTTGTACTTTTATTATTATTTGTTATTATCATTATTATTATTTTTTTTAATCTTGTTTTTAATGTCGTACAGCACTTGTTGGTTCAGTTTCGGTTGTCGGAAGGCGCTGTAGAAATAAAGTTTGATTGATAAATCAAAAGTTTGACTTTTCAAGTCAGGTTTATGAGATATTATGTCAATTTATGACTTTAAGAATATAAAAACATTAAGACAAATAGTAATTCTTCAAGTCAGGATTGTGAGATACTAAATTAAATTTGTGAGTTTAAAAAAAAAAAATTAGGATAATTCAAATTTAAAAGTCAAATAGTGAGTTTTTAAATCGAGATTAATCCAATTAAGTACAAACTGCCACTTTATTAAAATAAACACGACTTATCATTATATTCTTTGATTTACTGTTTCATTTTGCCTAATTATGACTTAACAAGTCACAATTTAAAAAAAAAAAAAGTTACATTTTTTTACTCAAATTATCATTATTATTATTTTTTTTAACTTACAATTAGTATATTTTCCTTTTTTGTTTTATATTTGAACTTTATTTTCTTTTCCTGGCAGAAATGGTCCTCCATAGCCGGAGCTCGGCTGTGGCTGCAGACGCAGCCGGGCTCGGGTCGCCTCCGTCGGCTCGGCTGAGAGGTTGCAGCCGCCGCCTTCGCGGCTGATTGGCTCCGCGTTCAGTTCCTCGTGAGGAAATCAACTCCTTTTATAGTTAACGGAGCGGCCGAGCGGCTGTTTTCCGGGTTTACACTCGCTCAGCATGTAGAGGAGGCGGACCGCCGGGAGACACCTGGACCACCGCGGAGAGACGCCGGAGCCCGGACACACGGTATCGATCCGCTGATATCGATCAGCTATCGTTGAAGGTGAGGAGCGGGACAGGAGGGGGGGGTTTGTGGACCAGGAGGGGTTGTTTTGGTGGTGGTGGTGGTGGTGGTGGTGGTGGTGGGGAGGGGGTTCAGTCCTCTCTGGGTGGATTCTGGTCTCAGATCAGACATGTCGGGTCCTGCAGCACAGTTAGTCTGACTTCACAGTCCAACTTTACTTTTTTTTAAATTCACGTTGTTCTGATGTCCGTTGCTCACGAGGCCGACGGCTGACGGACGGCACCGACGACGCGTCGGTACTGCGCGCACTCACGCGCCCAAGTGACCTACTTTTACCCAAGTGCAGCCAGCCGGCTGTAGTTAACTGTTTCACACACATCATGGAGAAACATCAAAACCACACTGTACAATTACAGTCTCCTTGCACTTTACTTGAGTATTTCCTCCTACTTTTACATCTCAGAGGGGTTGTACTTCTTTTTACTGCACTGCATCTATTTCACACCTACTTTTTGCATTAAACAACACACACAAGTACACGCAGTACTTTAATAGTAAACGCACCCAGCGGTACACAAAGTATTTGAAAATTGGCTCCACGTTGACAAACTACAACAATTAAAAAAGCTCCGAGGCGTATTCGTGGTCAAAAGCAGAATAATATACTGTTCTGTAATAATATAACCGTACGAAAGGAGCCGTTCTGCACGAGGAGCACTTTTACTTTTGATACTTGAAGTACATTTTGCTGATAATACTTCTGTACTTTTACTTTTGATACTTGAAGTACATTTTGCTGATAATACTTCTGTGCTTTTACTTTAGTAACATTTTGAAATGCGGGACCTGCAACCGAGCATTTCTACACCGCTGCCAACGGATACTCCGTTACAAGTAAAACAAATATATTACTGGAATTAAAAACTCACGCGCACGAGCAGCTAAATCTAAAGTATCGAAAGTGAAAGAAGTGGTGGTTTCGGTGCTGCAGCTCAGTCTGACGTCTTCAACGTGTCGTTGGACAGTTTAATCTGCAGCAGAGCGCCGTGAATCTCACGTCCAGTGTAAAATCTGAACGGATCTCCAAAGTAAGCCGCATAATGTGCAGTAAAAGTACAATACTTCTCCAGAGCGGTGCTACAAACGCTGCCGAATCTCATTCGTTCTTACAGTATAGGTAATCTGACTTTAGCTCCACTAAAATATTGTTTGCAACTAACAATAACCGTTATTATCGATCAGTCGTTCGGTTTATAAAACATCGGAAGGCGGCACCTCGGAGTAGAAGAGGTCTTTGTTTTGTCTGACCGACGATTCAAAACCTAAAGACGTTCAGTTTAATGTCACGTAAGACCAAGAAAAGCAGCACATTTTACATTTAGAAGCATCCGATGTTCGGACTTAAACGATGATTGGATAATCCAAAGAGCTGCCGGGTGCTTTTCTTTCGATGGACTAAGGGATTAAGTCGTTGCGGCTCTTAGTTTACGCGTTAACGCGCATAAGCAGTGTTGGAAGACAAGACTCTCGTCCTTTACTTGAAGTAAAAAAAAACGCCACAAAGTGAAAGTATTCTGTCACGCGTCCTCATCATACAGAGTGGATCCTCTCAGAGTGTTATATATATTATACACAGCGGCGTGAAAAAGTGTTCGCCCCCTTCGTTTGCCGCACTTAAATGTTTCAGATCGTCAAACTAATTTAAATATCAGTCAAAGATAACACGAGAAAACACAAAATGCAGTTTTTAAATGAAGGTTGTTATTATTAAGGTGAAATAGTGATCGCCACCCTAAACCTAATAACTGGCTGCTCCACCCTTAGCAGCAACAACTGCAATCAAGCGTTTGCGATAACTTGCAGTGAGTCTTTTACAGCGCTGTGGAGGAGTTTTGGCCCACTCATCTTTGCAGAATTGTTGTAATTCAGCCACATTGGAGGGTTTTCGAGCATGAACTGCCTTTTTAAGGTCACGCCACAGCGTCTCAATAGGATTCAGGTCAGGACTTTGACTAGGCCGCTCCAAAGTCTCCATTCTTCTTCAGCCATTCAGAGGTGGACTTGCTGGTGTGTTTTGGATCATCGTCCTGCTGCAGAACCCAAGTTCGCTTCAGCTCGAGGTCGCGAACAGACGGCCGGACGTTCTCCTTCAGGAGTTTTTGGTAGACGGCAGAATTCATGGTTTCGTTTATCACAGCAAGTCTTCCAGGTCCTGAAGCAGTAAAACAGCCCCAGACCATCACACTACCACCACCATGTTTTACTGTTTGTATGTTGTTCTGTTTCTGAAATGCGGCGTTACTTTTACGCCAGATGTAACGGGACACACACCTTCCGAAGAGTTCAGCTTCTGTCTCGTCAGTCTCTGTGGACAAAAATTTAGCTTTTCTTTTCGGAAAGGTGTGTGTCCAAACATGCAAAAAAAAAAAAAGAAATCAGGAAGGGGGCACACACTTCTTCACACCGCTGTACATCCAGCCTTTATTTAATCGGGCCGTCTCAGTGAGATCAGACACACCTGAGTCCAGCAGGTAGAGAGAAACACAAGCTAAAGGACAGAGTCTCAGATCTGAAGATGAAGGTTTATATTGAATCATCTGGCCTGACGGAGATGCTGCTGCAGAGCGTTGGCTCGCACGCTGGTCCAAAACCTACCACAGGTGTGAAACCGGGCTGAGATCAGGTGACTGTAAAGTCCGCAGCAACCCGCTGCAGCTGACGTTTCTCCCCGTCTGTGCGCATATAACAGTTCAAAATGCAATTAATAGCAGTAATTCAGACTCTAAAATACTTCACAGTACTAACAACGAAGTACGAAGACAAAAAGACAAAAAAACTTTTGGTTAAAAATGCATTTTTAACGGTTTTCTGATGTCATATAGATTCATTGAGAAAACAATCAGCAGATTGACTGATTATGAAAATAACACAAATTAGCGAGAACTGCTCCTCTTCACAGCTGAAACGCTCGCAGACATTAAACGACCCAACAGCGGAAACGCCAAAATACACTTCGAACTGCAGCAATTAGTCGATTCATCGATTTATTGATTGATAGAAAAATAAATTGCTGATTATTTTGATAAAATGCCTGAAATGTTCGTCACGTACGATAGTAAACGAAATGTCCGTGAGTCGGACAAATCGAGCAATTTTGAAGACGTCACTGTGGGCCGTGGGAAGTTTTTTTTCACTTGTTGTTGATATTTCATAGACCAAACGATTAATCGATCGAGGAAATAACCGGTAATGAAAGTAGTCGTTAGTTGAAGCCCTGATTTGAACTCTGAATGGAACAATTCTTCTGTTTCAGTGCATCTTTCTGCAAACCACATGTTCCTTAAAACAACCTCAAACGCCACACCCCTTCACATGCCAGTAAGAGCGGTATTAACTGATATTAAAGGAGGAGGGGGATACACTCACGTTACGGTCAACGAAGAGGCACAAACTGGGGAGTGGGGATAAAATCACTTTCCATGTAAATAGGCCGAATTACAGTCGAATTTCTTACATTTCACTGCTGGATTTGTGTGTAGAAATAATGAAGCGGTATTTTTTACAACCTTTAAAATAACATTTTGAGTTATTATCTGAGATTTGTCTTGTGTCTCGGGCTCCTGGCTGCTTTATGCTTTTGTTAAATTAACAAAATGATAAGTCCGACTTGTAGCTGAGTTTGTGCTGAGATAGATGACAGCATGCACGAGGACAGTTTAAAAGGCGCTAAACAAAGACGAAAACGAATGCACAGGAAGTCTGCAAAAAAAGCACCCAAATTACCCTGGACTCCCCCTTTAAACCTGCGCAGAGTCCACAACAAAAGCCTTTATTACGAGAATAAACCTGCGTATACATCGGTTAAATGACGGTGGCATTCTGGTGAAGAAGTAATCATCGAGAAATGAAGTATTTAAGGGCTGAAATAACTGTTTCGTAGAGTTTGGCTGCTCATGACTTGTAACAAAGTATTTTTACATTGTGGTATTGCAGTTTTACTGAATATTTCTTCCTTCCAACACTTTGACACTGAGTGGAAATATTTTTCCGGTAGTTTGTTTGGTGAAACGTCGGGTGTTTAGGCGTGTTCTGCTGAGGAAAGTCGCTCGCAGAGACGAAGCTGAGAATACACGTGTTGGGTTTATATTGTGAACAGCGTCGCTTCTGTTCTGCACGGGGGGGGGGGTGTTGCTGTTCTTACAGTGTCTTACCTGATCTGAGCGCAGTCTGCTCTACTTCCTCTGTTTTAAATTTAGGCCAAACTTTCAGAGACTTCATCACTTCCTCTTTTCGCTGTTTTAAACAAGAAGACGCCGCTTCCACTTCAGTTTGCAGCTCACAAACTGCCAAACCGAGCTGCGTCAGGCTGCAGAGCAACGGACTTTTACTTTATTTCGGTTCTTTGCAGAAAGTTAAACCCTTAATATACAGTTTTCTCTTCACCGTCGCAGTAAGTAGCTTTAAGGTTGTTAAACTCAGTATCATGTACAGTTTATTGTGTGTCATGTTGCAGCTTTTCATTGCAGACTGAACGACCACAGACTCGGTGTTTTTCACTGTCTGCCGACTTCATTACAGACACATTTCCCTAAAATTCAGCCCGACGTGTTTGGTATCTTTGGAAACTCTGTGGTCTCTGCTAGAAGTTAAAATAAAGTTCTGTGGGTTTGAGCAAAGTTTGGACAAACAGCCTGAAGTTAAGTTTTTAGAAGTTTTTGAAAGACTTTCGGATGGATTGACATGAAAGTTTGTTCAGACATTCTCGGTCCCCAGAGGATTAACTTCATTCATTCACTCTGCTGATTCTGACTCTTTATCTAGCGCCACCTGCAGGTCGATGTTTTAGGTTCAGGCTGAAATATCTCAGCTGCTGGATGGATTACCATTTCATTTGGTTCATCGTTCACGCTCCCCTCAGGATGAACTGTAATAACTCTGCTGATCCTCTGACTTCCCATCTAGCGCCGCCATCAGGTCGACACGTTAACGCGTCCGACACCGAACACCTGCAGAGCTGCTGACGCTCCCATCAGCCTCAGCTGCGCTCTGTGTTTACTGCTAATTAGCAAATGCTAGCATGCTAACACGCTAAAATTACACCTGCTAAACATCGGCATGTTAGCATTGTCGTCGTGCGCATGTTAGCATGCTGATGTTAGCATTTAGCTCATTTTAGCTTGGCTGCAGACTGGTTCTCTTGATTGTCCAGTCTTGATTTTAGCATGCTGCATTTGATTCAGCGTGGAGGTGCATGTTTACGTGTCTGCACATCTGCACGAGAAGCTTCACAGTATCTGTTGGCACGTTTACATTTGTGTACGAACGTTTAACCCACGAGGTCGTATTTTTGGCTTTAAAAGTGCACAGCTCGGCACTGAAGTGGCTAAAGTTGTGAGAACTCTTACTTTGAACTGAAGGATCTTTATCTTTTTGTATGTATGTTTTTGTAAATATTATATTTATTCTTTTAGTCTAAAAGATGTCCAAGGTGACGTCTTCAAATGTCTTGCTTTGTGCGGCTACCAGTCCAAAAGATATTTAGTTTATTATTATAGAAAATAAAGCAAATCCTCACATTAGAGAATATTTGGTGTTTTTTATCCGAACTTTAGTGCTACCTGCGATGTTGCTGTCTTACTCTCTTTGACTGTGCTTGACGTGTTCACACGATATTTATGTGAACATGTATGTTTGCATTTGGATGCATTTTAAGGGCTTTAAGCTCTTATAGTTACACAGATTATTACCTCGCCAACTTAATTCTTAGTTGTGTAAGGTCAAACTCAGAAGCAGAGTGTTACTCTGCGTGGAAGTGATCTAGTGCGTGATGATCCCACGACCTCTGAGCTTTCAGAAACCGCACATCTCTGAGGCTGTGATATTGTCAGCAGTAGTAATAACAGTCTCCGTGCACAGCTGTCGCCTTTAGGTGCCACCAGGCCTGTGCGACCTCTGACCTTTATGAGTCCCTGCAGGCCACGCCTTAAACCAGGTGTGTTTGTTTGTGTTGTTAACACAATGACATCATGTGCATTACGGAGTACAAAATCGTATCTTCCTGAAAGTAGAACGCAGTTGTGCCCTGAGGCATTCCTCTTGTTCCCACTTCAGCGGCCATTAAATCAGGTTAAAAGTACTAACACACACTGTACACACACTCTGCTGCAGTAAAAGTACTAACACACACTGTACACACACTCTGCTGCAGTTAAAGTACTAACACACTCTGTACACACACTCTGCTGCAGTAAAAGTACTAACACACACTGTACACACACTCTGCTGCAGTTAAAGTACTAACACACACTCTGTACACACACTCTGCTGCAGTTAAAGTACTGACACACACTGTACACACACTCTGCTGCAGTTAAAGTACTAACACACTCTGTACACACACTCTGCTGCAGTAAAAGTACTAACACACACTGTACACACACTCTGTTACAGTAAAAGTACTAACACACACTGTACACACACTCTGTTACAGTAAAAGTACTAACACACACTGTACACACACTCTGCTGCAGTTAAAGTACTAACACACACTGTACACACACTCTGTTACAGTTAAAGTACTAACACACACTGTACACACACTCTGCTGCAGTAAAAGTACTAACACACACTGTACACACACTCTGCTGCAGTTAAAGTACTAACACACTCTGTACACACACTCTGCTGCAGTAAAAGTACTAACACACACTGTACACACACTCTGTTACAGTTAAAGTACTGACACACACTGTACACACACTCTGCTGCAGTTAAAGTACTGACACACTCTGTACACACACTCTGTTACAGTTAAAGTACTGACACACACTGTACACACACTCTGCTGCAGTTAAAGTACTAATACACTCTGTACACACACTCTGCTGCAGTTAAAGTACTAACACACACTGTACACACACTCTGCTGCAGTTAAAGTACTAACACACACTGTACACACACTCTGCTGCAGTTAAAGTACTGACACACACTGTACACACACTCTGCTGCAGTAAAAGTACTGACACACACTGTACACACACTCTGCAGTTAAAGTACTAACACACTCTGTACACACACTCTGTTACAGTTAAAGTACTAACACACTCTGTACACACACTCTGCTGCAGTAAAAGTACTGACACACTCTGTACACACACTCTGCTGCAGTAAAAGTACTAACACACACTGTACACACACTCTGTTACAGTTAAAGTACTAACACACTCTGTACACACACTCTGCTGCAGTAAAAGTACTGACACACACTGTACACACACTCTGCTGCAGTAAAAGTACTGACACACACTCTGCTGCAGTTAAAGTACTGACACACACTGTACACACACTCTGCTGCAGTAAAAGTACTAACACACACTGTACACACACTCTGTTACAGTTAAAGTACTAACACACACTGTACACACACTCTGCTGCAGTAAAAGTACTAACACACACTGTACACACACTCTGCTGCAGTTAAAGTACTAACACACACTGTACACACACTCTGCTGCAGTAAAAGTACTGACACACACTCTATACACACACTCTGTTACAGTTAAAGTACTAACACACTCTGTACACACACTCTGTTACAGTTAAAGTACTAACACACTCTGTACACACACTCTGTTACAGTTAAAGTACTGACACACACTGTACACACACTCTGTTACAGTTAAAGTACTAACACACTCTGTACACACACTCTGCTGCAGTAAAAGTACTAACACACACTGTACACACACTCTGTTACAGTTAAAGTACTGACACACACTGTACACACACTCTGTTACAGTTAAAGTACTAACACACTCTGTACACACACTCTGCTGCAGTAAAAGTACTAACACACACTGTACACACACTCTGTTACAGTTAAAGTACTAACACACTCTGTACACACACTCTGTTACAGTTAAAGTACTAACACACTCTGTACACACACTCTGCTGCAGTAAAAGTACTAACACACACTGTACACACACTCTGTTACAGTTAAAGTACTAACACACTCTGTACACACACTCTGTTACAGTTAAAGTACTAACACACTCTGTACACACACTCTGCTGCAGTAAAAGTACTAACACACACTGTACACACACTCTGTTACAGTTAAAGTACTAACACACTCTGTACACACACTCTGCTGCAGTAAAAGTACTAACACACACTGTACACACACTCTGTTACAGTTAAAGTACTAACACACACTGTACACACACTCTGTTACAGTTAAAGTACTAACACACTCTGTACACACACTCTGCTGCAGTAAAAGTGTGTAAGTTTAAATCAGGAAAAAGCCCTTAAAGCATTAAAGCAGTGCAGCGTCCCTGTGGCTGCTGTGCTGTTAGATATTCTGTCATCAGGTTATTATTCTGGATCCATCTGATGATGCTTTTCTCCGTCGATCGATCGGTTTGGAAAACTGGTGAAAACGGTGAGAAACGCCGTCACGACGACCCAGAGCCCAAAGCGACGCCTTCGCCGCGTCGTCGTGTCCGAGCGACAGTCCGAAGCTCGACGTTATTAACAAACATCACAGTTATTACAGTCGTTCAGAGGAAAAGCAGCAGATCTGCACGTCTGAGGAGCTGCAGCCAGGAAGGGATTTACAGGAGAAACGTCAAAACAGTTTTCTGTCAATCGATTAATCGATTAATCGACTAATCGACTAATCGTTTCAGCTGAACTTGTACATTTTCATATGTTTTGTGCAAAAATCTTAATTTGTAAAGTAATCAGAAACTAAAGCTGTAAATGTAGCGCAGTAAAAAGTCCAGTATTTTTTTAATAATGTCTGTGCGGCTTTTAATCGCTTCATTGATCGTGGGCAAACTGTGTTGCAGCATGGGGAACCTGATCAAGGTGTTAACCAGAGACATCGACAACAATGGTGGAAACTTCTTCCTGGACTTTGAGAGTAAGACACACACACACACACACACACACACGCTCTGCTCTGACGTGTTAATTCATAATGATGAGTGAGTGAAGCGTGTGTTTGACCTCTGACCTCTGACCTCTGTGCGTGTCCGTGCAGACGCTCAGCCCTCGCAGTCAGAGACGGCGGTGTGGGAGGAGGTGAACCAGGTGCTGACGGAGGCGCAGGTGGTCCTGGACGACCTGCAGACGTACAGAGGAGCAGGAGAGGAGATACGACAGGTAACGCAGAGGACAGCTGTGGAAAGCCACTGAGTACATTTACTCAGGTACTGTGCATTAGTACAGATTAGAGGTACTTGTACTTTACTCGAGTATTTCCATCTTATGCAGCGTTATACTCGTCTGTCTGACGGCTTCAGTTACTTCACAGATCACAGCGTTTCATCCCCTTCCTGTCCGGTGAAAACCTCGTATCTCCAGGTGTTAGTGATGAGCTGAAGGATGAAGAGTTTCCTTCATGTGCTGAGGAAACTCTTCATCCTCCTGAAGCTGAATAAACTCTTTAACCCCCCCTCGGATCAGCTGGGAAACGCATCGTCACAGAGCTGAAAACAGGCTGTTTCTCTGAGCTCAGGAAGACTTTTAGAGATACGTGGTTCTCGCAGGACGGCGACGCTGCAGACACCTGATGGTCTTATAGACCATGATGCATTGCTGCAGGTTAAACTGCCCAACAGTATATAAAGCAGTTAAAATGAGCTCGACCTGAAACACCTGCAGCAGTAAAATGCAACACACACATGAACGCAGAAACATCAGATATAATAAAACACCGACAGGAAGCGTTTTACTGCACAGGGACGACTCTCACTGTCTTTAAATGTACTTTTCAAACGATGACGCTCACATGCTTTTACGTGTGTGTGTTCAGGCCATCCAGAGTCCCGGCGTGGAGGGCGTGCAGGAGAAGGCCTGGTCAGCTGTGGTTCCTCTGGTGGCCAAACTCAAAACCTTCTACGAGTTCTCCCAGAAGCTCGGTAAGAACCTGAAAACAACATCTAACTTTGAATAGACGTTCCTGCGCTGACCACTGAAGGAAAAGACGTGAAACGATGGGAAGTGGACAGTTTAATGACGCTGAATACAGAATGTGGAGGACGGTCAGTCCGGGAGTTCCTGACTGTAACGCCCACGTGACCTTTCCTCTAGCGCCACCCTCAGGGCGAACGTTCCATTTTCAGCTCCGCTGCTGATAAGATGCGTCCCCGGGATGTTGTTTGTTCTCTACCAGCACTTTCACGTTGTGGCTGTAATGACCGCTGCGGCCTCGAGGGGGCGCCGGTAGGACTGCGGACGGGGACACGCGGGCCGTGTTCCAGAAACGGGTCTATTTATTGCCGAATGAAAGATAATGGAGACAAAAAGCTGACTGGATGTGTTACTCATGGAGAAAAACTTACCTGTCCCTCTGTCTCCCCGTCCCCCTCTCCTCCCCGTCCCCCTCTCCTCCCCGTCCCCCTCTCTCCCCGTCCCCCTCTCTCCCCGTCCCCCTCTCTCCCCGTCCCCGTCAGAGTCCAGTCTGCGGTGTCTCCTGGACGTCCTCACCAGCTCTGCTTGACCCCCACTCAGCATCTGGAGCAGAAACAGGCTCTGGCTCGTCAGTTCGCCCACATCATGCACTTCACGCTGCGCTTCGACGAGCTCAAGGTCTGCACCTCCTGCGCCTCCTCCACCTCCTGCGCCTCCTCCACCTCCTGCACCTCCTCCACTCCCTCCACCTCCTGCACCTCCTCCACTCCCTCCACCTCCTGCATCTTCTGCACCTCCATCTCCTGCGCCTCCTCCTGCATTTCCTGTACCTCCTCTACCACCTCCACCTCCTGCTCCTCCTCCACCCCCTGAACCTCATCCACCTCCACCTCCTGAACCTCATCCACCTCCTGTTCCTCCTGCACCTCCTCCACTCCCTCCACCTCCTGCTCCTCCTGCACCTCCTCCACCTCATGCACCTCCTCCACTCCCTCCACCTCCTGCATCTTCTGCACCTCCATCTCCTGCGCCTCCTCCTGCATTTCCTGTACCTCCTCTACCACCTCCACCTCCTGCTCCTCCTGAACCTCCTGAACCTCATCCACCTCCTGCACCTCCTCCACCCCCTGAACCTCATCCACCTCCACCTCCTGAACCTCATCCACCTCCTGTTCCTCCTGCACCTCCTCCACCCCCTGAACCTCATCCACCTCCACCTCCTGAACCTCATCCACCTCCTGTTCCTCCTGCACCTCCTCCACTCCCTGCACCTCCTGTTCCTCCTGAACCTCCTGCACCTCCTGTTCCTCCTGCAGCTCCTCGACTCCTCCCCTTCTTAACCTCCTCCTCCTCTCCCCTTCCTCCCCTTCCACAGGTGGAAAGTACTGCGCTTCAGTACTGCAGATTTCCTGCGACATTCTTCTTCTGCGCTACATTTAGCTGCCAGCTGTGCTCACTATATGCAGCTCTTTTCATTTTAAAACAGATTGTTTAAAGTCATTTTCTCTTCACTGTGTTTATTGCGACCAAAACACCAAAGCAAATTGTTTGTATATGAAAACCTACTTGGCAATAATCTGATTCAGATTCAGATTTTACAGTATGTAGAAAACACACGGTGAGTTTATTTAATACGATGTTACAGATCAAACTACGCGATAATATATAAAAACTTAAAACCAGCTCCACCTCGACCAGCTGTAACAGTGAAATGCTGTCTACACGTGAGTTCTTCAGTAATAATAGTCCAGTAACATTATATGTGATCGTATAATATCCGGTTTCCTGCGGAACCACGACTTTGACTTGAAGTGGAGCATTTTCATATTGCGCTATTGCTGCTTTTACTTAAGTAAAGGCTGTGAAGACTTCTTCCACCGCTGTCCTTCCTCATGTTCTTCGTCTCTTTGTTCCAGATGACCAACCCGGCCATCCAGAACGACTTCAGCTACTACCGCCGGACCATCAGCCGCATGCGAATCAACAACCTGTCTGTGAGAAACGCAAAGAACGATGAATCTGTTTGCTGACAGCAGCCGTTTCCTGTTCTACAGGAATGCCATGTTGTTTTGTTTGTTACGTCCACGTAACGGAAACTTTCTACACGTCCGATGCATCGTGTTAGACACGTTTGAGTTTTGGAAACTTTGGGAACTCCTCTAGAATTTAAAATAAAGTCCCAAATAGCTTTTTTTTTTTTTTAAACTTCAAGTGTAAAACCATCCCACTCTTAGAAACGGAATTATCGTCCGATCGATATTGACAGTCTTGAAAGGTTATGGGACAAAAATAGTCTTGTGTTCTTTTGATTTTTGTCACAATATACAATATTCAATGGATCACTGACCGTGTTTCCATGGCAACCTGTTGCTTCCCCCCCCCCAGGCTGACCGAGGAAATGAGGTCAACAACGAGCTGGCCAATCGGATGTCTCTGTTTTACGCGAGCGCCACGCCGATGCTGAAGACGCTAAGTGACGCTACGTCAAAGTTCGTCTCAGAAGTGAGTCCTTCCATAGAGTTATGTTATTTTTTATTTAAGCATTATAATGCGTTCGTCTTCTAAATGAATGCATTAATTGAACAGCTCACTTACTCATTCATTCATTCTGCGTACGATGTTTGACTGAGTGCCTAAATACAGTTTGGGGTTTTTAAATTTGGTTGCTGAAAAAACTGCAAGAAACAAAAAAACAAACATTTAACAGTTCTGGATCGGTTAGTTCAAAGTTCATGTTCATTTATAGAAAAGCCCAGTAAATAAATGCCTTCACATTGTAGGTGTACTGAACACTGCAGCCTGTAGGGGTCACTAGCAGGACTCGACACTGTTTCCCTGGTTTCATAAACCACCAGCAGAGGCCGGCCTCACTACATTCTTCTGTTCAAACACCGAACCATTAAATCATTAAAAGTAAAGTCTTCCTGCTTTGTCGAGTTCACGGTGAGGAAGCCTTGCGGGCCGACGTGAGGGACATATTTTCCACGTGTCACATATATTATTCTACTGAATAAAAGAGGATTTTTACAACACACAGCTTTACATTCAGCTAAATAACATTTAGGTCCTGAATGTATCTCGTAGAATTCATCGACTTTCTCAATGAGTTTAAATGATGTATGAAATCCCAGAAACTAAAAAGCAATATATACAATTAATATTGTAATACAGCTTCCATTATTATTAGAATTCCCATTAATTCTATTTATTTTGATAAATACTGTTGTTTTTCTTATACTTGATGTCTTTATATTTAAGTTATATTTGCATTGTATTTTATATTGGCCGTATTGCTACTTTTACTTAATTAAAGTAAAAGTATAAGATGCAAAAATGTCTCCTGTTCGTATGTTTTTCCTAATATGAAATTACAAGCAATGACAGTTTGAGACTGAAACTTTATTAAAGCTGAAGTTTGTCATTTGTTTATTTGTTGTGGTTATTGAATGAAACTTTATTGTCCTGCTGTTGTTGTGCAGAACCCAGATGTCCCGATTGAAAACACGACGGACTGTCTGAGTACGATGGCCTGTGTGTGTAAAGTGATGCTGGAAACACCGTGAGTCCTGACACGTTCCTGAACGCATCATGACAGCCGTCTGTCTCAGACATGAACCAACACTGTGTGTGTGTGTGTGTGTGTGTGTGTGTGTGTGTGTAGGGAGTATCGCAGTCGTTTCGCCAGTGAGGAGACTGTGTTGTTCTGCCTCCGTGTGATGGTCGGTGTCATCATCCTGTACGACCACGTTCACCCGGCCGGAGCCTTCGTTAAGACCTCCAATATAGACGTACGTTAGCAAGACACACACACACACACACACACACACACACACACACACACACACACAGTGCCGCTGCTAGCCATTTTGGTGCCCTAAGCATAATTCCTTTATGATGCCCCCCACCCCGACCCCGAGAAAAAAAAAAAAAGGTTTGTTTTTGCCAGTTTAACTTTTTATTACCAAACATAACTCAATACCAATAACACACAATAGCAGCATCACAGTATAAAACTTAAGAACACTAAAAAGAGAAAGTAAAATCTTCACAGCTTTGCTGACTTTGTAAACAGTAAACAGAATAGCAAAATAAAAAAATTATCAAAATAATCCAGACTTTTTTTTTTGCAAATTCAATGTCACTTTGAATAAATTAAATTAAATAATCATCAATAAGTACGAAAAAACAAAGATTTAGAAGACTAAAAGTCACAACTTTAATTACTTTGTGAACACAGTAGGCTATGTAGAACAGCTAAAAACACACATTCAAGTAAAGTGCAAAATCTTCTTAGACCAAATGTTGTCAAAATAAACCAAAGACATACATTTTGAGGGAGCCATAATGCTATTCTGTATGGATCAAGCATTTCCCCCAGTTTTGGGAGGCTCTATAGAACCACACGTCTGCATTTCCTTGCTTCAAAATCACTAATTAGGTCATCGTATGACAGCTTCTGCGAACAACCGGAACGGGGGGGGGGGCGGACTAGACTAGAGCAATTATTAAATATCTTTCTTGTTCCCCCTTTTTTGTTACATGTACATGGCTAAAATGTGCCTAATATTTCTATAGGCTAATGAAATAATACCGGCATTTAAAAAAAAAAAAATTTCATTAGGCTATTTTTGGTGCCCCCCCCTCAGCACTTGGTGCCCTACGCACAGTGCGTGATGCGCGTGGTGGGAGTGGCGGCGCTGCACACACACACACACACAGAGTTACAGCTTTTCTTAATGCTTTGTTATTTCACGTGACAGATTTCTGTGTTTGTGTTCTTGTCACTGGTTTGAGGTGGGCGGGACTTGGTTGGAAATAGAAATAGGGGGATGTCGCCAGGTAAATGTCACTGAGAATCAATTCTGATCAATCCACGCCCACACAGTGCTGATGAAGCAGATAAGAGACTCTGAATGTCAATTTCTTAAGAAATAATACCTGAAGGACGTTTATTTCCAAGCTCTAACTTTGATTGCTGCTTATTTAGTCATGACAGAATTTAATTTTAAGATTTTAACCCAAGTTTCAGGTTTAAACTGTCATGGAAGTCACATTTTTTCTCCACTCAGCAACATTTTCAAATGACATTTTTCATGAATCAACTCTATAATGATAATAATAATAATAATAAAATGTATTTATATAGAATTTATCAAAACCAGAGAGTACAAAGTGCTTCACGAGGACAAAGTGGGGAAAAGGGGAAAAACAAAACATAAAATATGTAACATAACACACAAACACACATGAATACACACATGCAGACAAATGTAAGCCAAATTGAATAAGGTCATAAAAAAGCAGTTCGATTTAAAAATATGTTTTCAGAAGTGTTTTTAAAAGAAGATACTGATTTTACGGTCCGAGTTCGTCGGGCAGGTCGTTCCTGGATTGAAGTTCTCTTTCAGCAAAAGCTCGGTCCCCCTTTAGTCTTACACCTCGACATGGGAACAGGTTCCTGTTCTGTGAGGACCTCAGACTGTGTGCAGGTTTATAAAGGACACAGTAACTCAGAGATATAGTCTGGGGCCGCAAAGTGCTTTAACTGCTGCACACTTTGGAGTCTGAATCGTTTTCTGATTTATGCCAGTTAGGAGACCGTTACAGTAAGCTAAACGTGAGGAAATGTGAAAGCATGTATGATGGATTCAGGGTCTCCGAACCTCAGAGATTAATGGATTTTAGCAATATTCCTTAGATGATAAAAGCAAGATTGGACGACCTTGCTAACATGAATTTCGAAATTAGGTTTTTGACCGAAGGCTTAGTGTTGTTGGAAAAGGGACCAAGTGAGGATTTTAATTCTGCATGCAGATTGTCAGGGCCACCAAATTTAAATCATTATTTAATTTAAGAAAGTTAGCAAGTTTTTAATGTGTATTTGACAGTCTTGACATTCTTTTATGGTAGACAAGCTAGTGGGGGTTTCAGGCTGTACTGGGACGTATAGCTGTGTATCATCAGCATAAAGATGGAAGGAAATGCCACCATGCCTACGAATTATATCACCTAGTGGGAGCATATATAATGAAAACATAATTGGTCCCAAAATGGACCCCTGGGGCACTCCAAAGTGTACTAAGGCGGGGGGGGGGTCTGTTTAGAAGAAGCTTTAGCACAGCTGAACCATTTTTGTCTCACTTCTTGCTTAGTTTTAGCTTCAAGACACAATTTATTAAAGAGAGTACCGAAATCCTACATTTTGCTCTCAGCTCACTAGTTAAAAAAAACAAACAAAAACCCCATCAATTGTTAGAAGACGAAAGAAGAGCAAATTATTAACGCACCACAGATTTGGGTAGGTTTCCATGGATCCGTCTAGACCTGTGAAGACCTCAACTGTCTCGTTCCTGTTTCCCGCTGCAGCCATCTGCTTCAGGATCAATTAACGCTGTTTTTTTGGTCATTTTCAGATGAAAGGCTGCATCAGAGTGTTGAAGGAGCAGCCGCCCAGCAGTGTGGAGGGATTACTCAATGCTCTCAGGTCTGACAGCCTCGCGACACTCCACAAACACATCCCGAATGCTAACAAAGTGAAAGAAATCATGAACATTATTTATTGCTGTAGTCTATTTATTTAAACCACCACCATTTTGACTTTCTGACCTGTTATTATAATTATTATTTTTGAATTATTATTATTAAACTGCCCCCTCCATCCCTGCAGGTATACGACCAAACATCTGAACGATGAGGCTACCTCCAAGCAGATCAAAACCATGTTGCAGCCAAATTAACTCCATGCTTCTTCAGCAGAACTGAAACTGGAACGATATAGGGAGACAAAAGTATTTTGGTCCAAATTTCAAGAACTACTGAACAAACCTTTAGCTAATATTTCTTTGTTTAACCTCAGATGTTATTTTTACTCTCATTTGGGGAAAAAGCTGTTTTTGTTGTTGTTTTAAAAATAGAAAAAAGAAAAAGAAACCTTTTTAGTTGGTTGATCCAAGAAAAGATGGTGTAAAAACCAGCTGTTGTGCTCGAGCTGCGTTCACGTCAAGTCAGATTTACAACAAATACAGTCGGTTCCGTGGGAAGTAATGTTTATTCTGCCACCTAGTGGACATTGAGAATAGTACAGTTGACTTTTTCTTTGTTGTCTCTAATTTCCTTCACTTGCCGTTACAAATTTCCAGAATGTGTCACACAGAAAATAGTGCAGTGAATTGACTGATATTTGCAGTTCTGTTAGCGTGATCGGACGACGCACAAACTAGTTCGTTCCCGACCTTAAGCTTTTCCAGTCGTGGAGCCAACATTTAAAGTTTGTCCTGATTTACGGGGATCAACCCGTTACAAATCGTCCTCTGGAGACGATGAATATCGACACCATCTAGTCTCAATCTGGCCAATAGTTTCATCTGGATATGTGGGACCAAGATAACAAGTAATCAACATTGCGATTGTCAGGTCCTGCCACTAGTAGGGCAAAATGAACATCATGAGCAACTGCAGCTGGGTCGCTTGATTTGAAACGACTGAACATCGTGACCTACAACCGGGATCTGTAGACTTAAACATGTTTGTCAGTTATCAATATCTGTACTTCTGATGTGACGGGAATGCAGCTTTGACAGTTTTCATGCAGCACAGATCTGTTCGCTGCCGTTGGGTAAAGTGTGTTGTCTGACAGGTCATCGCTTCAGCCCCTTTTCCACCAGAACTTTTTTCCCAGAACTATTTTCAAGAACCCAGGAACTTTTCCACTGGAGGAACCTTGTTCTGATTTTATTCCTCGGCCGCAGTTCCTACCTCAGTAAAAAGTCTCTGTGGCCGAAGTCGTACTTTTCAGTTGACTGAACTGCTGGAGTTCACAGTTTACAGGACTGAACATCACTGATTGGTCAAACACAAGCTCAGCGAGTTTCTTAAAAAGGAAAACTACGGTTTATTACAGTTCAGTAGGGTTGAGCGAGTACTTTGCTGAAACGAGTATCCGGTACAGATCAGAGTAAAATGTGTCGATATCTGTACTTGTAAATGCAACTTATATATATATATAAACTTGTTCTGTAAATAGTTTTCTAATAAATATAGCAACTTCTGATCAGCCCATATCAATTTCAGGCTTAAATGAACAACTTCCGGGTTAAGCCCCGCCCATTCCGAGTACAGATACGAATACAGAATTTATTTGGTTGAACAGATACAGATAATGGTGTACTCGCTCATCCCTACAATTCAGGTTTTATTTTTTTACCCCCAGCCATCGGTTCTGTGGGTACTGATAGACACACAGTTTGGTTAATAATTTTACCGTTCGCCTTCGTTTTCTCGTCCAAATGAGTTTGACTAACCTGTCGGTTTGTTTACAACCTGTTTGACACCTACCATGAGCAATGTGGTCCTACATGAACACGCTACTTTCTGCCGAAGTCAGAGCAGTTTTGGTTATTTCACACGAGAGATTGCTGTTTTTGTCCTTGCTTTTCTAATTGGCTTGATGTCACATACTTCTGTGCACCAATCAGAGTTTAGCAACATTTGAATCCAAACTTGATGAAAACTTGTTTTGGGGTTGTTGGCTTACGTTGCCAGCATCAAACCTCACCCACACCATCCTGATGAAGCAGATTATTAGATTTTGTTTAATGTTAAAACTCTTAATAAATAATAACTAAAGGATTTGTTTTTTTTCTTCCAAAGTTTAACAGTTGCTTATTCTGTTATTTAAAATGAAATGTTCAGGGGCTTTAAGCAATGTTGCTGCATCCCAAAATCTCTGCAGGTACTTATATACTTATAGAATTATAACGTTGTAACAGGTAAAACTGTCGGAAAATATAACCCAAGTTCTAATGCACTGTGGTTTTTCTTTAACAACTATTTCTAAACGCAGAAAAGCAGTTTCATGTCAAATGACGCCGAAATCTTCAACATCACCTTGCAATTTTCTGTCTGCAGAGTTCTTGAAAACGAACAAACGCGGACACGCTCGCCGACCTTTTGCAGTTTTCAAATGTTATATCCTGAACTATGCAGCCATTGCGCGTATTAAGCTGGAACACAGCAACACTTCGTGCAGACCTGTGCGTCGAGCAAGCTGACTGGTGACTGTTTAACGTTCTACAAGTTGTACGTCCACGCGCACGTCTCCAAACTAACTTCGTGCATGTTTGCTGCCGATGTGCAGCCTGGAGAATCATTTTCAACCTTTAAACTAAAGACAAGCTAGTGGTTCAAATGATCACAGTTACAGACTTTTTGAATGTGTAATGCCTTGGGAATTTTTCATCTTAGTTTTGAAATAATTTCTTTTTATTTTTTATTTCATGCTTTGGCTAAATGTCTCTCTGGATCTTACAGCCTCGTGTGACCTGCATTTCAGACAGTGCTCACTTCCCTGAAATCACGCACAGCCCAAAGAAGTTCCTGGTTTCTTGAATATACATTTCCCGGTTTCTGGATTCTTTGGTGGAAAAAAGGTCGAAACACTCGGTAACCTGTTTGTTTGGGTAAACTGAGAAACTGTGGGAAACTTAACCAGACTTGCCTTTGCCAAACCAACAAGTCAGTCCTCGTCCTTAAAGCATTTTCTCACGTGAAACTGAAACATTGTGTTAGAAAAACACTTCAGATAAAGCATGAATCTCACCTTTTGTGCTTTCTGTCCAAGTAAGTTTTCAGGTGCAACGTCTTCTTCGCCTCATTCTGGTGCGCCAAACCGCAATGGGCTCATTACTGCCCCCTGAGGCCAGAGAGCAGAAAACACCCACTGGAACTGAGTTTTAATGGGTGCGTTTTCCCCATCGGCCACAGGAGGCAACAGTGAGCCCGTTCACACTTGAAAACAAACTTGGACAAAACACACAAAAAGGTGAGATTTATGCTTTATCGCAGTGGTCAACAGATAGTGGCTCATAGGGCAAATCTGACCCCCCAGCAAAAATATTTCACTTTCTTCTTTCCAGAAAAACCCTTTACCTGCTTTTTCACAAATCTACAGCAGATAGACTGTGGATGTAAATATAAGGCTCAGGTAATCATTAACGCACGAGTCAAAGAAATATTAACATGCACTGCTGTAACTCTATCAGCCCTCGGTTACTAATGGTAACAATGACCCCCCCCGGATACAGTCCTAAAACAACCAGTTTCATGAATCAATGTAATTTTTAAATGCATTATAGAAATAAACGAAGGGAAGAATTAAACATATCGCCGCGTCTGGGAAGCCTTTCAGTGAACTATGCAAAAAATAAAGAAATTGGCCCATTGTTGAACTGAATTGCTGGCTATTTTCTCTGAACGGTTTTTAAACAGTATGTTTTGGTTTTACAAAGACTTCACGCATGACGACTAACTGGTAGGGATTGGCAAATGCACACCTGGTTAACCTCCCCACCTCTTTATAAAGAGCTTCCACTTCCCTTTACCTGTGGGAAGCATCTCTGACAATCCCAAACAAGGAGGATTCAGATTGTATCCTCATTTCTGCATCTTTTATTTTATTTTACACCCAGTTTTATTTCTGTTTTTGCAGTTACATTTCCAAATGTTCAAGTTAGGAAAGTGATCTAAAATCTCATGGTATGATTTAATAAACAGTAGGAATGATATGTGATACATTTCTTTTTAGTTCACGGGATGGCACATGTAAGACTTGTGGTATGATCATTTTTAAGCTGTGACGTGGATGGCTAACAAAAGGTAGCGCTGTGATAAACTGGCTACCGAGAGCAGTTTGGAATTAGCTAAGAGGAGGAGAACCACTGTGACGAATAGGATGCGGTACTGATACGAGGGAAACCTCAGACTGATGTGGACGTTTTCTCAGTGTTTGAACTGATGTGATCAGTGGGACTGCTGACTGGAAATATTAAGAGCTTTTTGATTTGCTTTGTATGTTAATGCTGCAGTGTCAGGGATTGTATGGCATTAATTGTTTTTAAATGATGTTTGTGTTGGCCAATTAAAGTTTTTACATTTTTAAGAAAAATCTGAATCTCCCGTTTTTTTTTTTTTTTTTTCACGATAGTAGAAATATCTACTGCTGTACTGGACAGCAACATCTGAGCGCCTCATCATTTTAGCTCCCGTTTGGATGATGAACTTCCTACTCTGCACTAATTTCCTGCGGAGTATCACAGGGATCTATTTTGGGCCCGATTTTATTCTATTTATATATTCCCCCTTTGGGCTCTATTTTTCCAGAAACATCTGATTGACTTACCCCAGATGTCCGCTGGATTGGATGCAAAACTCAAGTCGCATCTCGGTTGACATTTCAACATATTTTAGAGTTGTTTTGCGTTTTACAAACATACTAAAACACATTTGCAGTGATGGATGTGGTAACGGATACTTTGTGGCTGTACTCCGTTTTGATTACTCCACGCAATCTTATTATTAGCTTGCGTGTAAGTGACACAAACTTCTTGCCTGTCAGTTTAAATATACATTTCGAGTCAAGTCACTTTTATTTATATTTAAAAAAACAACAGGAGTTGACCCAAAGTGCTTTCCAAACCAGGCAGAATGTGCACATGATTACAGGAATAATACAAAAAAAGGCAATAATACATAATGTAATACTATAATACAGAGAAGGCAAGACTAAAATGGGAAACCCCACCTAAACCAACTAAGTCAATAGTCACTAGAGAAATGCATTTAAATACACAAGTGACTGTAACACTTCAGGGACATGAGCTGAGCAGAGACAAGAGCCACGAGTGGACATCCGCACTCCGGCGGCCGGAGACGATCCGCCGGAAGAAAAAGCCGGAACAAGCGATGCGGCCTCATCCGGGGGACGCTGGGGGTTGGACCGCACGCACCTGCATTTTCCCTTTTAAACTGTTTGATGCTTGTTGTTTTTAGTGTCTTCACTGTCCTGAGGATGTTAAACGCTAGATGGCTAAAAGCTTTTCGCAGATTAAAAGAGTAATGGAAAAATCTGAGGCAGGTCGCTTTCTGTTGCTGGTTGTGGAACAGCTGACGTCACCCTCAGCTGTTCCCCTCTGGTCGGTATTTTTAAATCCTTCCTGAGACTCATCTTTTCAGTTCTGCTTTTCAGGCAACACAACATGTTCTTTGGCCGCATGATTGTTTTTGTTGTGTCTGCCATGTGTTTCTGCTAAATTTTGGAAAAATTGAGTGTATTTATTTCGTCTTCAGTTTTTTTATTATCTGATTCTATATATATATTTTTTTAACTCTGGTCATCATTTGTTGTTGTTTCTTTAAAAAAAAAAAAAAGGGTGACCTATAAATACTGTGGGGAAATGTAACGCACTGGAATTTAACTGCACTCTACTTTCAACTTTGTCCCCGAAGGGCAGCGAGACAAAGGATCAGCGACTGTCCTCTCCTGAGACACAATAGGACTTTATTTCACGACCCATTCTCACTAGGTTACAGTAAGCTGGAAGTACCTAGCACACACAGTCGTGTTTCCATCACTTCAGTGGACATTACTTTGACATTTGTTTTCTGGAGACTTACCATTACTTGCCTAACCTTACCCTAAACCCTGTGGGGTCTCCCATTGGTCCGTTTGCCAGTTCACATGCTAGTTTTAATGGGGAAATGTTTGTTTTAAAAGTCGTATAAAGCCTTCAGTGTCTCCAGGGGGAGCTGCGTGGGGTCGGATAAACGTCCTCAGGTGATGTCACTCGAGTCGGCGTCGGGCGGGGCCGAAGACTACAAGTTTGAAAATGAAACAAAGCTGTAGGCGTGGCGTTAGAAAGCAGCGAGCTCAGCTGACCTCTGTAGCTGCTGCTCATCTCTGCTGCAGGCTCCAGGCTACGTTAGCCGCTGCTAGCATAACCCCCCAATCTCCCACACAACTATCGGCAGTTGAGTTGCATTATGGGTAATGTAGGCACCAGGGGGGTTTTTTGTGTGGAATAAAAAAAGACGATATCTCTGGTTGTGCTGCATCGATTTTTGTCTGGCGATGTTACAGGAGTGTGATGAGGAGCAGTCAGGGGAGCGCTCTTTGAATTTAGGCGTGGTTTCTCTCCATTTATCCGAAGAGAATGAGGGGGTGAGCATAACATCGACATCACGTTGTGGTGACTTATTACAGACTACAGACCTCTCAGGTAGCGTCCGCTCATATTTTACATTCTGCTCAATGCAGAAAGGTCCTGGTTACCTCCAGTACTGATGACCTGCACTCAGTCAGCAGTTTGTCATTAGGTACACTGAGCATCGTAACCTTCATGAAGGAGGATTTATTGCAGGACTGTGGTATTACAGCCAGTTCAGACCAAAGCAAGGCGACTAGATGAGACGGTGCATCGCCTCCATAGCAGCGACTCTCCGGATTTCCGTTCTAACTGCCGGCTTTTCTTGTTGCTGGATATAATTTGTAGAGTCTTAAAATACGAATGAAGACAGTGACAGTGAGTCACCTGCTACAGCTGCAGTATTGATGAGACTGCGAGAACATTGCGGTCGCGCAGCGTGACGAAGGGCAGTCCGTTGGTCGATCTCATCTGAGTACATTTTAAGGCTCGTGTCACACAGACACGGCTGTTCCACAAGCAACTAGATGAGGTGATCCTCTTTCCTCCATCCAAAAATCTGCCATTTCGACCAGCTGGTTGGCTGTTGAGACAGGTGACGTACCTTACGTTCATGGGCCAGTTTACGCCGCTGCAACTTGTCCCTTCAAATCGTCATAAAACGGTTTCGTCTCGTCACGAATCTTCGGTCTGAACTGGCCTTTAGACAGCATTAGTTTTAGCTAGACGTACCTAATAAACTGGCAGCTGAGTATATCTGTATCTTTAATTCGTTGTTGGGGGCATGACAAAAACATAAAAGCCTATAAGGTTATGTCATTTTTGATTAATCACATTATTGCTTTGCAAATGTTCGGAGGTCCTAACCCTAAGTCTAAGCTTAAACCTAAAACCGCGTCTGAATCCTCAAGCAGGAGAGAGGACCAAACAAAATGTCCTCACTTACAAGGACTAAAACTCTAATGGGTCCTCGTAGAGATAGAAGAGCACACACACACACACACACAACCACACCCACTGAGTCAGCCTGAGGTTTAAGATAACAGATGTAGAACTTTCCATTTTAATTCACACACACACACACACACACACACACACACACACACACACACACAGAGTATTGATTTTCTTTGGAAGCTAGTAATTCCCGGTAAAACACAGGAAGCAACACATTCCACGTGTGTGTGTGTGTGTGTGTGTGTGTGTGTGTGTGTGTGTGTGTGTGTGTGTGTGTGCGCGACTATAAACATTGTTTGAGAGCAACGCTACAGTTTGGATCAGAATCAGAAACACTTTATTGATCCCCGAGGGGGAAACTCTTTCGTTACAGCGGCTCGCCGTCACGTCAGCGCACACGGGAACAGAAGCACTGAGCAAATCAAATATAATACAGGTCAGATAGATGAAGTACCAGGTGTATGAGTATAAGATAAAATAAGTGTGAAGTACAAAGTGGGTTTACTGGTTGATGATGTAATAAAATAAGTAATAGTGCAGTAATGAGTGCTGCCAAGCTAAGTGTAGCTTATTTAGATGATTGTGAGACGGAGGATGTTGCACAGCAGGAATAGAGGTGCGAATAAATATCAATAAATATGAATAAATATGAATAAATATGAATAAATAGGGAATTTAAACTGAAAACAGAGTAGTCTGGTAGTGTGATAATGCAGTAAAAATGGTGAAGACACAAGCTCGAGTAAGAACTTTTCCCAACGCAGAGCATCAGCGTCTCCGAGGTGACCTCCGACCTGCGAGTCCACCGGGTTGCAGCAACGCGGGAAACCAACACTGAATTTGTCCGTCGTTCTTCAACAGCAGCGACGGAGCGACTGTTCGTAAACCAGAAATGTAACGTGACCAAACCCTCTGTGCTCGCGCCGCGGCGTGGAGCTCACGCTGAACACGAGCACGTCGGTTGGTTTTGTCCAGGGACACTTCCGATAAAGTTTATACAAACAAGATGGCCGCGTCCTCAGGGTTGACAGAAAGAGAGAACAGCAGCGTGACTGGAGTCTGTCCAGTCAGTTTGTACCGGAGCCGCTGGAAATCGGATCGTGGATCTGCTCGAACTGCGAAATGTCTGACCTGCCAGAAAACGTCTGATCGATCGGGTGATGTCAGGCGTTGTGACCCCGGGCCGCACATCAGACGGCGACCAGTCTGGCAGAAATTTGGCCCGGTTTTGAAATTATTCAGGTGTGAAAATCTGGCTTAATCCGTGCAGTGCATTTCCGGCTTTACAGCTGAAACCGCCAGGCTGCCGTACTTCTCATAGTGGTAAATAAAAGAATAAAGAAAGTGTTTAATGTAAAGTAATAATGGTGAGTATTTATAAAAAACAACAACAAAGAAGTATAGACAAAGCAGGAACAGGACAAATGAAAACACAGGAAGCCGCCCCCCCAGGAAGCCAAATATTCGGCCCAAACCGGCGACTCAGAGTCAGCCCTGACGTTTTTCCCCCCTCCCCTTCGTTGACTCATCAGGGTCAGTTAAAGCATGTAGCCGCGGCTGAATCAAAGTTTTAATTCTTCCTCTTTGTGCAGGTGACTCAGGTCGCAGGAACGTCTTCCTGCTGAGCGCCGTCACCAGAACAGGTCGTCGTCCGGGAAACATGCTGCAGAGAAGTGATTCCCAAACGGCCCCTTAAAGCCGAAGGCTGGTGATTTGCTACATTTCTCTTCTTCAAAGCCCATAAAAAAAAAGCCCCAAACCAGACTCGAAGCATCGTGAGCGTACCTGCTGCCAGGTGACTCTCTGACGGGCCGCCGTCCTCTGAGCTCCACTGTTTCCTCCTGTTTGTTTGATTTAAAAACTGCAGTCCGCAGCTTTTTAAACACCAAACTATAAACCTGCGAGGCGTTTTTAAACATTTACGTCTCCAGCAGGAAGCGACGGGCTCGGGGTCAGGAAGCACCGAGGGACGGACCGACGCGTTGCTGGTTTTTGGGTCTAAACATGAGATTTGTTGACGTTGAGAATATCTTTAAAACAAAACCAGCCCCCCCTTCGCTTCATTTGAACAGTCCTGAAGGAAAATTAGCCAGTAACTAACAGGAAAAAGGCAACAATTATAGAAAAGTCTGAAATAACAAGCTAGCACTCCCCCGTTAATTATCTCCAGACCCCGTGTGGGGGCCCTGACCACCTGGCTGGGAACCACCGCTGTGGAGAAACATTCGATTCCACATTTAAAAGGAGTACCACGCCCCCCCCCCCGAAAATATTGTAGACACTGTTGGACAGATTTTAGTGTAACTCATTAAACAAAAGAACCAAAGCTGAACACAACAACAAGATTTGAGTTGAAAACGGAACAAAAACCTCTCAAAAGTTTCTTCTGTGGACGTTCAGAACAGTTTACAGTAAACTCGTCACCTGTCTCCATCACACACACACACACACACACACACACACACACACACACACACACACACACACACAGGTTTGTTTCACTATCAGTCATTGACATAATGCTTTCCCTGGACCCTGAAACCAAGTCTCAACCCACCCAAAGCAGCCTCTGCCCATGCATTCACCACCGGGATACAACAACATGAAACACACACACACACACACACACACACACTCTCCGTCGTGTTTCCATCACTTGTGGGGACATTACATTGCCTTGCATTCATTCCCTAGAGACTTCCCCCAGCCCTGTGTGAGTGTCGCCAACACGTCTGAACGTCCAAAATGACTCGTTGTAGGTTGTTATCAGAATTTGAGCCATTAAAATGAAAAACCTGGTTCTGTGCAACTCTTTCATATTGTGTCTGTGACAAACACTGCAGCCTGCAGGGGGCGCTAGCAGAGGCTTCGGACCGCTAATCATGTCTGGAGAGAGAGAGAAGGTAAATGCTCTCATCTTATCGTGACGGGGACGTTTGAATACAATCTTATCTTTATAGTAAGTGTGTGGAGATTAGATGTCCAAGCTGCTATAAACTGGGTGGGAAGTGTGTGTGTTCCTGTTGGATTCCAGGAATGAGACTCCCTGGGATACCTGTTTCAGGTGTGTCTCACCTGAGATCAAAGAGAGAGGGGGCGGGACTTTTTAAAAAAATCAAACAAGTGCTGGAACGGTGGGACAGCTCGCCCCCGTCCTGCTGGTGAAACTGATAAATGCTACTGCTCAGCGGTGAAGGCCGTGGTCTTTGTCCAACCTTAACCGAGTGCGGCCCGCGGCGGCCCCGAGAGGTCACCGCTCTGCAGCTTAAGAGTACATCTTCACCAACAAAGTGAGAACACAACCAAACACAGGAAACACAACGGAAGCTGTTTCCAGGGGGACGCAAAAAAGTGATGCACACGGCTTGGGACACGCTTGTTGTTTTTAGCTCATTTTCCAACAGCAGCTATGAATCGCCGACAGTAACTTCACGAGTCACCAACCATGGCGACAACATGGCAACTTAAGAAAACATCTTCACCAGCTTGACACAACGTGCGCAGCATTCAGACGAAAATGCTGCAAAGTGAGAAAACAACCAAACACAGGAAACACAACGGAAGCTGTTTCCAGTAGAGTTGTGACGTTCGCGAACGAACCGATTCTTTTGAACGGCTCATAAACATGAACGATGGGAGCCGAGTCGCGGCTGGAGGGGAGCCGCTCTTTTTTCCTGTGCGTGTTTCACACAGATGCACACAAATGAGCTCCTCCGCGAGACAGAACAGTTATGGGCGCACCCAGCGCAGGCCAACCCTTTATAGCGTGATGATATTAGTTATTAGTTGTGCACGCATCCTTCACGTGAGTACTCCAGTGGAAAAAAACCCTGCGTTCCTCTGTCATTGGGTAGGAGCGGAGCCATGACGTGTGCACGCTGCCGTCACATGCTCACTCCAGTTAAAAAAAAAACAAGTGCGATTGCCTCTCTGTCACAGTGCCAAACAAAGTTTACAGTAGTAATAGTATGTAGTATGTAGACATTTCCATTTTATTTATTCTAATTTTATCTACTTTAAATATTTTTGTTTTCTATCAAAATGTTCTTGTGTGGAAGTGTTTGTAGTAAAAGCTGTTTTGCACAGAAATTCATTGCAGCCGGCTTTGTTTTTGATGTTTATTTGTGAGTAGGTATTGTATGAATAACATAAGTCAACGTAGCTTTACACACACACACACACACACACACACACACACACTTTGTACTAAAGGTAAATCCAAAATAGTGATGTCACTGTCTAAGCAGAGGGATTTGTGCAACCCTATGGAATATAGTCCACACATGACAAATGAGGTAATAATCAATATTTCAGAATAATTCAAACTCAGATATTGGTGTGTGATATCCGAGTTTTAATTATTTGACTACAAATCTCACCTCATCATTCCTCCCAGTGATTATTTCCAGGATAAACTGAGATGCCCCCAAGCTGGCTTCTTAAAACTGACTAAATATTTAAAAAGAGCCAAAGAGCCGTTCTTTTGAACGGCTCTTTGAAAGGAACGGATCTCGAAGATCCGGATCCCTCAAAGAGCCATAAATCCCATCACTAGTTTCCAGGGGGACGCAAAAAAGTGATGCACACGGCTTGGGACACGCTTGTTGTCGCCATGGTTTGTGACTCGTAAAGTTATTGTTAACTGCTGTTGGAAAATGAGCTAAAAACAACAAGCGTGTCCCAAGCCGTGTGCATCACTTTTTTGCGTCCCCCTGGAAACAGTTTCCGTTAGTCTGTGCTACTCGCAGAGTTCCCGTGTTTTGGGTTGTTTTCTGTTGTGTCAAACTGGCGAAGGTGTTTTCTTAAGTCGTGGTGCGCCGAGCTGCCCGTGCCGAAACACAGCCGTCACGATGAGAATGCAGAATAAACACGCTGGAATTTGTTCGGCGGGCTTCGAAACCAGCAAACGGGAGGCAGTGTGAACATCCGTGAGGGTAACGGGACGGCACCTTGAGAACACGGTGACGCTGTACGGATTACACCTGGCTGAGAGCCGCTCTCCAGGTGTGGTCTGAACGACCCCCGTCGCACGCATCCATACAGGAAACCCAGACACAGATTTCACGTTGATGCCAGGTGTGAATGGGGTCGCGATGGGAAGTTCGGCTCTTTTCAGAGAGCCGGCTCTTTCGGCTCCTGAACGGCTGTTAATTTAGGATTTTTTGTAGGAATTATTCTACCAGAACTTTGCCAAAATGAACGGTTTGTGTGTTGGAAACTCTTTCATGTGCAGTTTATTTTGTGCATTTATTCTGTAACCCTAACCCTTAACGACACCGAGTGCAGCGCCGCTCCACTTCTCAGCACCCCCCCCCTCTCTGTTTTTACATAATGGTATGATCCCATATCCTCACATCTGATTGGCCGCGATGCCGCTGCTGACCAATCAAAACAAAGTTCTGCCTGGAGCAGAGCTCAGGCTGAGCGCTGAGCTGAGCAGCGAGCCGGCTCTTCTGGTTCGCTACGAAGCGTCGGCTCTCGGCGCCGGACACATCACTGCACAACTGAGCTCAATTTGCTGATGAAGACCTGCCACGCGGTTGAAAGCTCTGAAAAAAACGAATAAGTGGACGGTGATTTAAGAACACTTTGTCACACAAAGTCCAGAGTGCATGGACTTCCACGCTCTTGTCCCTTACAGGAAAGCGCACTTAGATCACGTGAGCTTTTCGCGATACGTCTGAAAGTTTAGTTTTCACGTGAAGTGAAATATCTGAAAATAAGCGGAAACATCCGAATTTTTCACACGCGTGTTTGAAATGTGGCGAGTTCACACGGGCGCGTTCAGATGTGAACAAACTTCCTCAAACATCTGTACAGACACCAGCTTTAACATCAGCATTAGCTGAAGAACGATATTCAAAATCCCAGCGATTTCCACTGGAATGACACAGAACTGCACTTTGTGTGAAGAAACAAACGTGTAAAACACTTAAAGAAAATCACCCGTCTTACGAAACATTTACCTGCGGAGAAGTCTGTTTCACCTGGAGAATGGGAACACACAGTTTCACATGAAAAAAACCCCAAATATGTATTTTAACGTATTAATATTTCATAATAAAATGGAAAAGCCGCGTGTTTACTTCCTGTGATCAGTGTACGGTGGCCTGCAGGGACAAACGGCGACGGGTAGCTTTCCACTGCTGTCAAGGTGAAGTCAAACATGCGAGATATTTGACTTCACCGACTCCGGTCGGGTCAGATATTATTATCCCATCAGACACGACTTCCTTCACCTGTCGCAGTTAAAAATAACGCTGCGTGTGGTTTTTATTATCAGACACACTGATAATAAAAACACTCACAGGTGGATCGGCTCGCTCCGCCTGCTTCCTGTCATCCGCTTCAACTAGCACACAACTGTCAGCGTTAACACATTCAGTTCACAACACACAACCTCATTATCTTTTATTGTCTTTATCTCTTTCTCCTGCTCGTTCTTTATGTTAAAACATTTACATTACACCGCGCAGAAATACTCTACAAGTAGAAGTCCTGCTTTAAAAAAATGTACTTCAAAACACACTTAAAGTACCAAAAGTACTCCTGATGCAGAAGGCCCATTTCAGAATAATATATATGACATGTCGTGTTCGTCGCTTTCATGCTGCAGCTGGTGGAGGCGGAGCTGGTGGAGGCGGAGCTGATGTATTCGTCGATCCTGTTATTAATCTCACTCTGCAAAGTAACAAGTATCTGAAATGATCAAATCAATGCAGTGGAGTAAAAAGTGCAACGTGACTCTGAAATGTTGTGGAATAGAAGTAAAAAGGAAATACTCAAGTGAAGTACAAGTACCTCACAGTTGTACTTACGGTGACAAACGCTCATTTTCAGGTCCATACTTTTATTTCGGGGGTCCGCTAGAAAATGTTTACATGCTTTAATGCTCAAAAAACACCTTTTTCTTCTCATGCTGATCATTGCTGCCGTATTTGAGTAAATGTACTTAGTTCCTTTCCACCATGTTTGTATGAGATACTTTTCTTTTCTGCTTTTTCTTCCTTCTTTTCTTTAAAAGCAAATATATGTAGAAAATCGTAAGAAAGCAAGAATAATCATAAATAATAGTAATAAAACTTTATTTACAGAGCGCTTATCAAAACAAAGTGCAAAGTGCTTCACAGAGAGAAACTAAACACCGCAGTGAGTGATGAAATATAAAGAAATAAAATACACAAAAGCAGTAAAATAAACAGTTCAGGTAAAATCAGGATCTGCTTTCTGATAAAAATGCGTTTTGAGACGAGACTTAAACGAAGACCCTGACTCAGACAGCCTGATGTCTTCGGGCAGGTTGATCCAGATCCTCGAGGTCCTGATGGCCAAAGCTCTGTCCCCCTTAGTTTCCATCCTGGACTCAGGGACAGACAGGAGACCCCTGCCCGAAGATCTCAGACTACGTGAAGGTTCATAAGGGATTACAAGGTCTAAGATACAGTCTGGAGCCATGAAGAGCCTTAAAAGTCATCAACAAGATCTTAAAGTCGATCCTGAAACCAACAGGGAGCCGATGTAAAGAGGCTGAACCAGGTGTGACGCGGTCGCAGCTCTGGGTCCTGGTTTCCAGCCGAGCAGCCGAGTCCTGTACAGTCTGCAGTCTGTCAGAGTGTTTAGATTAAGACGAGTGAACGGGCCGTTACAGTAATGCAGGCGCGAGCAGCTGAAAACTGATTTTGCGCAGCATTTCAACGATGACGCCGCTAGATGGAAAAGTCAGCAAGGCCGTTAGGACTCGTCCTTGGCCTGCGCTGTGTCCTGATGTGACACATCGACCCGTGTCGACCTGTGTGGAGAAGCTGCTGGTGTGTGTTGCCCTTTAACCTCATAACACCTTACAGTCACGTGTCTTTGTGGTTTGGAAGCTGCACGTCGCTCGTTGAAGTAGTTTGTTAAAAGATCAAACAGGCGCTTCACATCAGACGGGTGCTGAGTGTACAGAGAACACCAGTTTTGCTGCCACTGAACTGCAGAAATGAATAAGTGTGAACCGTTTTATTTTGTTTCAGGAAACGGTCACATGTTGCTGTGACTAAATTAGGTTGTTGCAGTATGAAGAATTGATTCTCCGCAGCTCTGTCAGAGGGGGAACCACGGTGAGTTTGACTCGTGTAGTTTCTTTAGCTCTTTAAGAAGCTTTCCGTCACGTCTCCGTCTCCGTCGATGGAGGCCGAGGACCGAGTTGTGGGCTCCGTGCAGGCCTGTCAAGTTCTCCCACACCAAGCTGGGAAAACCAGACCCAGAAACGTGTCCACATACTTTTGGCCATTTCAGAATCAGAAATACTTTATTGATCCCCGAGGGGAAACTCTTTAAGGTATTTATAGAGGCTGTATGATGAACCCAACTTAAGTTTAGCTCCTCAGCTGGTGTGAAATTACACACACACACACACACACACACACACACCATATAAGGCGTTTCCTTCTTCCTGGTCAGAGGTTTTGATGCCAGCAGGAAGTAGGAAACCGCTCCCCTGTTTGACTGATAACGCCACTTGGCATTGTGGGTAAACAGGGAGCACATGTAAAGCCTTATCAGCGGGCAGTTTGTGCCGTCAGGTGTGGAGTTTTACTTTAAGTTTAGCTGGTTAACCAGACAGCAGCTGTCGGATTAGATTACAAAAACCCTGATACAACTGTTTTCTTATCATGTTACCCTCCTGCAGCCTGCTTTCTGTCAGAGACGCTGAAGTCGCAGGATGCACAACATTTACTGCAGGCTTCAAATCAGGCCACAGCTCATTGCCGTCTCCTGCAAAATACATTTATACTCGTTTGTTTTGCCAAAAACATTCAGCAGGAAACATCATTTCTGTCTGGGTCATGTTCCCTGGCAGCGTTTCTTCAAATCCAGAAAGCGCGACGTCCTTATGCTGCACAGAAGTCGCGTGGAGGAGGTCGGGCTGGTTGTGCAGACAAACTCAAGCCCGTTGGTTCCCGCTGAAGACGTAAATCTTTAAAAAGCACCTCGCAGATATATAGTTTCATGTTTTAAAAAGGCTTTCAGGCTGCTCGCTGTAGCTTTTAATCAGACCAACAGGAGGACACGGTGCGTCTGTTGGGGACTATTTCCAGCGGATGAATCCACATGTGGCGCTGTAGTGAGTGTTTGGGGCGGCAGGACGGTGTGTGTGGGGCGGAGTCAGAATACACTTTTCTGTGATTGGAATGGAGCCATCGGTGTTAAATGTAAAACTACACATCGGATTTATCACCATCCTCCAACAGCAGCGTGCATACAGTACACTGCTGCAGGACAAACTGTTGGTATGAAACGTGGCCTCGATGCACAGGTAAAGTCTGCGAGCGTGAAGAAGAAACTCGGTCAGCTCGAAGACAAGCGGCTGTAGGAAACAGCTTGCTCTCAGCTGTCTCACCTGAGCTGCGACAAGAATAAACGGAGTCGATGTCAGAAACCACAGCAGATGAAGCTTCTCTTGAAGGCTGGCTGCAGTTCTTAGAAAAACAAGAGGTGGTGCGTTTGAAGCTCAGGAAACGCTGCAGTATTTTTAACTGCTGTTTGAAGTACGCTCGCACACAAAAAAAGATCCTTTAGCAGCTTTCGCTTTCTTTCTTTTCACATCTCTGCTGTCATGCAGTGGAAAAACCATCTTCAGTGATGCAGAACAGCGAGAGCAGAAACTACTTCAGGACAAGTTTATCTTATAACAATAAAAGTGCTTTACATAAGACATAAAAACTAAAACTATAATCGCAGTAGCTGTGTTTATCTCTTATTCCACTCATCATGATGTAAACGTTAAGTCAGAATAAACGGACATTTCACACCTTGTGACTGATCTGAATACTTTAAGGGATGAAAACTGATCATGTTTATCGTGCGAGCCATAAGCCTTTGATCGCATCGTTAGCGGCGCGCTCAGCGTCGCAGACAGTCTTCGTCATCATCGGTCTTCTGTGCTCTTCCCTAAGAGGAAACTTTCCCTCCGCTTCCTGTTTGAACCAGTGCAGAACACAGCAGCGGTCATCAGGTAGACCAGACCCGCGCCCTTTCAAAGACGCAGCTGAAACTCCAGGTTGAGTTTGAAGTCAAAGTGGTGCATTCATGTGCAACTTTTTTTAGTTTGGGAAAAATAAATAAAAATGGCTTCCCTGATGACCTCTCAAGTGTCAGACATGCTGGAGCTTCGGTCCAGACTTCACTTCCTGTCTAGCCTCTGTTCCACTAGCTTCTTTAACTCCTTCCTTTACTTCCTGTCTTTCAGGACACATCGGCTCCACTGCAGCGGCTGGATGGAAGAAAGTGAAACCTTCACGACAAAGTTTAACAGCCATTACTTTGTGAGCACGGGAAAAACAGCTACAGGCGCCGCAGCGTGGAGTCATCGTAACACATCGCGACACTTGACTCGCTCCTGTGCTGAGCCGTGACATTTGACCTGCGGTGGTCCGAGGGCTTATGGGAAATGGTGTTAATAATATTGAATAAACAGCGATTTTAGATTTTAGTTTCTCAAAACAGCTGTCGATCAGATTTCTGCTCTCTGTCAGCACGGACAGATGAGGCCGGCCTGCCCTTCGACTCCCTGACAGGCATCAAGTGTCAGAGTAGCGCTCGTGTTTTTGCAGAAGTGGTCTTGTTGAAACCGGGTGCTGTAACAGCGTGACGGAGCGTGGAGAGCAGAGCTGAGGGGGAGACACCTATGACTCAGTGCGGATTTCTGCGTTTTCTGACACATTTATACTTTCCAACTTTAACGGCACGTTTCTGTCTTTGGCCACAGATTTCTTTCCTCCCTCTTTTGATTGTTGCCTCAAAGGGAAGTTCCCCCTCAGATCTCCTCCCACTCACAGAGATCCTCCATCTGTGATATTTTCTGGTGATATCTGTCGTCTTTGTGGTGGTTGCTCTCTTGTGCTGGTGCCGCAGTATGTGGAAACTCTCAAAGTGTTGGTGTGGCCTTTAATTACCTGAACTTATGAGCGAGCCGGGACTTTATTTTACACTTGATCTTGATATTTAGTTAGAAGACTTCCTGTTTGACACGTTAATGTTCTGTTGCTGCTTTTACCTCCTCCATTTCTTTCACATTAAAACTCCAGTGATTGAGGAGGAAGGATTTTATTAACAGCTATTTAAAAACGGGTAAAGCAAATGCTGCGCACCGGTTCCACACCGCGCGTGTACGGTGATAGCTTGTGTCGTCTTCTACAACAGTTTTTTTCAAAGATTTCATTCTTATTTTTGTTCTCCTCCTGTAGCCTGGCGGCTCTTTCGCCACGACCTGCAGTTTTACGTTTCTTCCCCTTAATTTACTTTGTGAAATGTGACCGAAGATAAAAACAGTTGTTTGACTGCTGATGCTGTCTTCGCCAGCGAAGGAAGATTGGTTCTGGGAGATAGTGTTAAAAAGCTCCTGGAGAAGCAAGTTAGTGGACCTTTGAGTTGACATTATTCTGCCACACTTCCCATTTTCAAAGTTATTTAACATATTTTTTTACATGGTCAGAAGGAGATGAGAGACCTTAATATCCTCTCCCTCCTGTACTATGCCTCGCTCTGCTCGGCTTGGAGCTCCGACCACAACAACAGAAAACCTGTTGTGTCACTGACTGTTGTGTTTGTGGAAAGTGAACGCTGTGCTGTTCTGCGGTCGGCAGCTTTCTCTGTTGGTGGTCTGCAGCCAGAGGAGTTTCAGTTTCCGCTCAGCGTGGGACGGGAAACCCTGCTGCAGACGCACTGAGAAGGGGCAGGGTGGAGGGTGTTATGGGGGATACCATCATGGTGTCCCATGGGGGCTCAGCAGGATGGGTGGGGGAAGTACAGGGCTGTAACCTCACTGAGGAAGTTTAGTGTTATTATTCTGGACATTTTGACAAAGTTGAATTTTACCTGCATTCTTAGAGGCCGCCAGAAAAACTCACAATACTGGTGGAGAAAACCCCCCAACTCATTTTCTGACAAGTTTTAGCTGTTGTTTTTAGCTGGAGGCCCACAGCTGCTGGTCGTTTAAGGATGACTAAAATCATTTCCCCTGCACACCCACACAGGTTCTTTCTTCCAGTTATTCAGGCTGATTCTGGCTCAGGTTTAGGTTGGACGATGCCATTGGGTCACCAAGTTTCATGTGCAAATAAAAAAACATTTTAAGAGTGTAAACTAAACTACATCAGGCAAAATAAGTGACAGCTCCCGTGGGGGTGGGTCATGGGTGCATCTGGGGAAATGAACAGAAACTAGAGATCACAGAGTTGGGGGACTTGCCAAAAAGTTTTAAAAAATCCTGTGCACAAGTGAAAGTTTTGCTGACGGTGCACCTGGAGGACAGGAGCCAGCCTCTGGAGACCATGAATCATCTTATTAAATCACCAATTATTGACGATCATGATCATTTCTTCATTGTTTCAATACATTTTTCAAGCAAAAATGCCAGACACTCACTGGTTCCAGCTCCTCAAATGTCACGATTTGCTGCGTTTCTTTGTCGCGAGTGATCATTGAATATATTTGGCTTTTGGAGATATTGCCGGATGAACCGGGGAAACTTTAACGGGCATTTTCACCATTTTATAGACAAAACAATGAACTGAGAAACTAATTGGCAGACTAATCAATAATGACAATAGTTGTTAGTTGTAGCAATAAAGCTTTGCAACAAACTGACACCAGTATGTATACCGTGCTGTAAATCTCAATAGAAACTCTTCTCCTGTGTGCTCCTTCTATGATGACCTCAGTTCAGTCAGCAGGATCCTTCGCTGCCCTCAGAGATCTGTGTCCTCAAAGATCTGCATCCTCAAAGATCTGCATCCTCAGAGATCTGCATCCTCAGAGATCTGCGTCCT
This sequence comes from Siniperca scherzeri, assembly GCA_027580175.1. NCBI lineage: Eukaryota > Metazoa > Chordata > Actinopteri > Centrarchiformes > Sinipercidae > Siniperca > Siniperca scherzeri. The sequence goes on along the minus strand of CM050857.1, from coordinate 6,296,846 downwards.
CAGAGATCTGCATCCTCAGAGATCTGCGTCCTCAGAGATCTGCATCCTCAGAGATCTGCGTCCTCAGAGATCTGCGTCCTCAGAGGACAGAGATCTGCGTCCTCAGAGATCTGCGTCCTCAGAGATCTGCGTCCTCAGAGATCTGCGTCCTCAGAGATCTGCGTCCTCAGAGATCTGCGTCCTCAGAGATCTGCATCCTCAGAGATCTGCGTCCTCAGAGATCTGCGTCCTCAGAGAGTACCGACTGACCTCGCGCTCTCTCAGAAGAAACGAGATGAACTGTTCAGACAGAGTGCAGAGCGAGTTGTAGAGGCGATGCGATTGCAGACAAAGTCAGTGGAAAGACACAATCGGAGGCTTTATGAATCTGCTGCATAAACGTACAGAGATGGGTGGAAAGATGGGAGAGACTGGAGGGAAATAAAGGACTGGAGTCCCTGCTGAGTTCGATCAGAGTCTGAACTGAACACAAACAGAAAAACGTAGCTCTGCAGGTATTCGGTCATTAGCCAGAGTGTTGGACAGATTAAAGTTCGACCTGCTGGTGGCGCTAGATGAAGTCAGAGGGTCACCAAAGTTATTACAGTTCATCCTGAGGGGAGCGTGAACGTCTGAACCAAATTTGATGCCAATCCACTGAATAGTTGTTTAGATGTTTCAGTCTGAACCAACTAACTGACTAAATCTTCTTCTCCTGGTCTCCCGACTGAGCGCCATCGCTTTGGGAAAAAAGTGTCCGCCAAATGAAGAAAAGTAAATATAAATCTGTATTAATCCATTTTAAATTGAACATTTTACTAATCGAGCATCACGAAATGCATGTGATCAGACTGCACACCACTTAAAAAAACAGAGCATGTGAAACAGAGAGAAGCAGGCGGAGAAAACGGCGTCGGAGTGATGGGAAGGCGACTGCAGGTGCAGTGTCAGATTCAAATCATGAAAGAAAATCTGCCAGAATAGAAAAGATACCGAACAGACAGCATAAGGTTACAGAGAATCCAGCGTGTACGTTTGAGGAAGAGCTGAGAGAAGTGGCGTCCTCTGTCAGAGGAAGGTTTTCTCGTGGTTAGCGCTGCCCTGCAGGCTGTTAAACCGGCTCCGACCTGGCACGAAGCTGCCACCTTGTTTGAGAAAATGACCTCCGGACCGATTTGCATGCTAATGTTTCAGTAACAGTTAAACAGCTTCAGGGCAGACTGGAAAAACTGTCAGCTGAGGCTCCCACACACTGTTAAATACAGTCTACCCCGGGGTGACAGGAACAGACTGACAGAGACTGGACTGGAAACTGCTGGCCTGCAGGCTGACGCTTTGTTTCCTCCGGGAGACGGGCCGTTTGACGGTCCACTTCTCCCCACCGGTCGGGGCTCAGATCTGAGCGCTATACCTACAGCCTGAACGTGGTGGAAAACTTCGACCCATTTTGGAACTGACTTGAACTTTACAGGCCTGAGGGACTTCCCCCGAATCTGCTCGGTAGTAAGATGGCAGCTGCAACCTCACATTTGAACACTTTAAAAAAAACAGGTAGTGCGGAACAAAGCAGCTCGCATGACATTAATAGAAGATGGGCGCTCCAATGAATAACCGCTCGTCTCGGCTAACTTTGTCCGATGTCACGCGTTTTTCTTTCTTTCACTGAAGTTTTGTAGCTACATCATGTGACTCCAGGAAGTAGCTACTGTTGTTGTAGCTAATGGAGATCTAAATAAACAAATCGCACTTCTGCTGCCAACTGAGACGGTCTGTGGCCCGTACAGGACACCCCCCCCCCCTCCATCACACTACTTCACAGGAGAGGTGACCTAACAGGCCCACAGCTGCAGGTCTGTGTAATGGCTGAATCCTGGCTTGATCAACGTGAGATCCCGAGGCGCCGGAGTGCTTTTAACCCACGATCTAATCCTCCAGCAGTTTTAATATTATGGGACCACCATCCACAGACCCTGTGTCGCCCTCGGCTGAAGCCTCGCCACCTCATGTTCTTTACTCTCGTGCGTGTAAAGAACATGCCGCCTCCATTTACTCTTTTAACAATTAACATTCACGTCCCGTCCTTTGAGGAGCTTAAATGTCCTTTTCTCTGCTTTCCCTTCAATAAAATAACACTGATTCCACTCGTGTTTACTTCGCTGTCCTCCATCGCCCCCCTGCAGCCTCCGCAGCTCAGATCTTGAGACTCTCATTGAGCGCATCATTGTAATTATTGATTTTAATATTCATTTTAACGACACATCTGATGTGCTAAACAGAGCTTTCACTACCATCACTGAAACAACAGACAAGAACTGCTAAATATCTAATTCAGCAGACTTTTAATGGCGCCAGTTTGACAAAATGTAACCAAACTAAATAAAAATATAATATAAATATGATCGGGGCTTTTATCATTGATCATCATCCTTTCTAAAGCTGATTTGCATTTTAAACGTTTTTGTTTCCATGTTGTGATCAAATGAAAGCACGTCTATATTATCAGGCTGATAAATCTTCGATCGTTAGAATAAATTCATATGAAGCCTTGTTTTAACATTTAAAAGGAAAGAAACTCAAAACAATGTATGGAAACAATTTCTACTTCAGAAAATGCAAAAAAAGACAAACTTGCAAATACACGAAACCTTCAGTTTTACATAGTTTATTGTTATTATGATATTAGTAGTACTATAATAATTTAAACGTGTATATTTTCTCTTCTGTACTGTTTTTGTTTCATTTCTGTATGTTTGCTCTATGAATAACGTTCGTCCAAATGCACAACGATCAAAACTCACCTCATTAACTCGTCAGCTGTGCATTAGTTGTTTGCTAGTTTCTGTTCCAACAACTGCAGTGAAGAAACGTGACCTTCCTCTGTCCCAGCCGAGTGTCTTTGTGTCCTCGGTCCTCTGCAGGTCTCAGGTCTCAGGTGGCGCTCGTCAGCTCGGAAAACATCACGTGACCATATCGTTTTACTCAGGCGTATCATGGTGTGATTCTCGGTTTGATCACAGCTAAACAGTATTTTTTATGGGCCTTAACATTTACTGTCGCAAACAAACACCTGTTTATATACTTTACAGTTTAAGATTCTTTATTTTTTGCAGGTCTAAGGAGAAACCAAACACAGTCACTTTTGTTTTAAAAGTTTGCACATGTGCACTTTTTTAATATCACTAAGAACGAGAACATAGTTCAAACCCAATAATAATCTGTATCATTTTAGTCTCTCCAGCCAGTCTGCAGTCTGCTTCCTGAAAACTGGGATCAAATCACCGTTATGGAAATACTTTAACCAGTTATTAACAATGGAAATCCCCCTTAACTCTGCGGAGCCAGCATGCAAATCTCCCCCTGGATATTCACTGACCTCCAGCCAGCTGTCCCAGGAAATCAGTGACGCTTGCTCTTATTTGAATACCTCCAACTATGTGATTAAACAGCAGTTTCTGTGAGGAGGAAGTTGCCTCTGAGGAACAATGCTGGTAATTATTTAACCTTCATTCATGCAGGAAGGTTCACTGACCTCATGTGTCTGTCTTTCAGACATTATACAGTAGCGTAACACTCCACAAACCACCAGAACCTGCTCAGGCAGCCCTCAAAGGATCATATGTTTATATGTTATAGTTTATTTTTCTTGTTGTGAAAATAAATCCCATGAAAAGACCAAATTTAACAATGTGTTAGTCTGTCTCGCAGTACTTTCTTTCTTACTCTGTCTCCTAGAAATGTGTTTTTCCGCTTACGCTGTGATCAGAAACGTAATTGCTGTCTGTATAATGCCGTCTTTTCTGTGTTAAACTGAAACCACGGAGTAGCTGAACATAATCATAAAAACATTAAAATAATGCTTTAGTTGCTACAAGCGGCTAAAGGACACACACATGAAGGACGTCGTCAGGGAAGATTTCCTCTTTATGTTAATAAAAAACGTAATCCAGGTGACATTTACATACGTTTCTTTGTAAAGGTATTTGCTGTATTTGCAAATCAGTACAGATGAACTTCATTTCCAGCAGGCAGGGATCGTGTGGCACTCCTCACGAACGGTCGTGTGGGCCTCAAACAAAGTGCTCGAAACTCTCCCAAGTCGTAAACACGAGAACCTTTCCCGTGTCCACCGTCTGCCCCACATGACGGCTCTGTTTGAGCCGCTGAAAAAAAAAAACCCTAAACCCACCAGAACCTCCTCGGCAATCTTAAGGAACACTTATAAGCCCTCTCAAGGACCTCAACGACCTCCCAGTCACTCTTGACTCGTAACCTCCAAAGGTTAAAACACAGTTAAGATCCTCCAGAAACTCCCAGGAGACCCCTGCCTCCTCCTGAAGGTTACTTGATAGCCCCTCAAGCACTTCCAGACCCTCTCCAGGAAGCCTTACCTCTTAAGAGACATTAATAAACTTTCTCGGGGACCTCAGCGACCTCCCAGTCACTCTTGAAACCTCCATAAGTACATTTAAAACACACTTAAGAACCTCATAACTTCCATAGCGGCCTCTGGCTCTTCTTAAAGGTCACTCGAAAGCTCCTCAAGAACCCCCCCCAGCGACTGTGGACATCTGTTTGGAAACCCACCCCCTCCCCGCTGGGCCTGGAGGACATAATGCCACCTGTTGTGTCCGACAGCTGCTTTATTTTTTTTACCACCGCATGCAGTACGAAGTCTCTTAAAGAGCCATCTCACACTCTCAAACCAGAAACGCCCCCCGGCACTGCTCCCTGAGCGATGGCTGGACTGACCTGTAACCCCGTGGGGCGACACTTTGCTGTTGCGGTGTGTTCACAGAGGAACATGCACGCAGCTGAAAAAGACGTATTCAATCTTTGGGAAAACAATAGTCTCTTTGTGAAGTTTAACAGCTATAAAGCTGCTGTTTGATTCCATCTGACGTCGCCTGTATCTCCTGTTAGTATAAAATGGTAACGTATACGCCGATGAGTATGTAGTATATTCTGCGGTTTGGATTTGGGGCAGAACTCAGGTTTTACTTTGTGGTGACTTTATTAAGCACAGCTTTATTCAGAAGGATGTCCCACAGTGCTAACCAATGAATAACGTCAAATTGCTGATAATGTTAATTGTGAGTTTGATATATGATGTGACTCCTAATTGGACTCAACAGGATGAACGCAGATATATTTTAAGTAGCTTTCACTTTCTTTAACTCAACACAACAACAACAACAACAACACTTCCTGCTTTCTCTCAGGAGAGAAAAACAACCTGAGCAGACGAGTGTTTTACGTGGCTGATAACAAATTTAAACTTTTAGTAATACATTTTTAGTACATCAACTCAATTAACATGAACTGAGTGACGGCTGCAGACGCATCACCGCTGATGGTCTCTGAATCTGAGGGCTCAGATCACCTCTTTTCTGCCAGCGAGCACGAACAAACAGCGAGCGGACAGATTCGCCGTCCCTGTGCCTCAGACGGGACTCACGGCCTGCAGGCTTCTCCCAGCTGTGACTCAGACGGGACTCACGGCCTGCAGGCTTCTCCCAGCTGTGCCTCAGACGGGACTCACGGCCTGCAGGCTTCTCCCAGCTGTGACTCAGACGGGACTCACGGCCTGCAGGCTTCTCCCAGCTGTGACTCAGACGGGACTCACGGCCTGCAGGCTTCTCCCAGCTGTGCCTCAGACGGGACTCACGGCCTGCAGGCTTCTCCCAGCTGTGACTCAGCAAAAACTGAAATATTATTTGGTGTCAAAACAGTCGCACGGTGGGAATATTACGACACAGCTGTCAGCGTTTAAAAGACAATGATATGCTGAACGAGCTAATCGACTTTTTTAGCAATACCTCCACCTGTGTTTATGTGTGTTCGTCACAAAGTGCAGCGGTCGGCCTCCTGACTTGCGAGCAGCAGGTGGGGGTCACCTCACCAGTCACTCTTTTTCGTTTGCGGAGGTTTTACAGTGCTCGTTCAGCGTCTTCCACTAATCCCTCGGGATGATGCCGTCACGAGGACGGTTAAGAGCTCACTGCCTTTTTGCGTTGCACCACGACGCTGTTTGAGTCCCCCGATGCAGGCGATAATACACTACAGCGTCTTCTGGTGTAAGAAAATAACGGAGGACGTAAACATGACTCTCTGCGGACACCCGGGAGTCTATACTGTCTCTACGTCGACCCCTGAGAGTCCATTCAGTTATAAACTGTAGACCAGAACTATGCTCGTGATGTCCCCATACTGTATGAGGTAAGACGCCTGCCAGCCAATCAGAAAGGAGTCATTGACACAAACGGACCACACAACAAATCACGTCAAACTCTGCCATGCTGTGAACTTTTGAAACGACATCGATGACAGATTCGACTGTTTGCTAAAGATGCTCGATGGTGTTTTAGCAACAAGTGGTGACAGCAGAAACAGGAAACCCTCCGCTCACTCCTCACTGATCTGCCACGTCAGCATGACTCGGCAGTCTGGACAGTCAGCATGACTCGGCAGAGTTTCTCTTTATTTATTTATCTTATTGGCAAAAGAGAGAAGATGGCGTCACGGTCCAGTGCGGACAGCCTCGGACGGCCCACACACACACACACACACAGAGAGAAATGAATGTACTCGTCACATATGATACATAAATGAAGTGCGATTGTGTCGATCGTAAAGAAGTTACGCTTGTGTATTGATCTACGATCAATGAGGGTCGGTCGACATGCCGGTATATTCTTTGGTTCAATGAAAAGTGTGTCGGATGTTTTGCGACACCAATCTGCTAATGAAGACGGTTTGTACAAGTTTTTGCATCAGTGCGATGACGTAAATTACAATACACGATATATATATATATATATATATTACATGGACAAAAGTATGTGGACAGCTGAACGCCGCAGCCACATGTGACACCGCGTTCATTAACCTGCTGCTCTGACGGCCCTCCACTCTCCTGGTTTCAGTCTTTCCACCAGATGTTTGAACCTGGCTGCGGGGATCTGCTCCCGTTCAGACACCAGAGCATCAGTGAGGTCCAACACTGATGCTGGTGATCAGGTCTGGCTCCCAGTCCAGTTCATCCCAAAAGGTTCTGTTTGGGGGTTGAGGTCAAGTTCTTCCACACCAAACTGGGAAAACCCCTTTTCTTTATGGATCTGGCTCTGTCATGCAGAACCGGGAACGGGACAAACACAAACTAAGATGAAAGTTTAGTCTGAAATATCACCAGGAGAATGATATAAAATTGCATTTAAACATGAAAAGATTGGCCAGTCCTACTGTGAGTTTGTGACCTTTGACCTACTTTGAGTAGCATTACTGATTTAGGAAATCCTTCTTACGCCATCTGATAATAACGTGTGAATTCTCCTGCAGTTAGTCAGGGCTCTGTGACGCAGCCCCGCGGCATTGTGGGATGTGAACTCCCAGAGCGTACCGTGGGAGTGGAGGAGTCTGACTTAGTTTTTACTGACCGGAGCTCAACTTTCACCTGGTTTCAGACTGGAAAACGCCAAACACGACGACAGCAGCTGACGCCAAGAACGTATCTCTAAAAAAAGGAGCCTTCATCACGTCTCTCGCCGTCAGATTTCACAATAAACTCCAGAGGCTAAAACTCAACTCCTCTGAATAAAAAAGGAAATCTCTGACCTCCTTTCCCCCACATTACGACATCAATTAAGAGAATATAAATCATCTTACATTAATCTGGTTTCCCTTAAAAACGTGCAGTTTGCATGCGAAGAAACAAACAAATCTTACACCGCTGTAAAATCGACAGGAACTCCAATGTATGGAGGGCTTTTATTTTGATCATTATCAGTCAGATGCTGACTTTAATAAAAAAGGTATTTTTCCTAATCAGACATCTGAATTTTATTACAAAACTTAAAGAAAAAACAGCTATTTTAAATTAAAATGTGCATGAGTTGTGAATAAAAAAATAAAATAAATATAAAAAAAACAGACAGTTTGACTGATTACAGACCAGCCGCCAGCACACCAGACAGTCAATTATGGTCCTTGTAGTTCCCCGTTTGGTTTACATTAGTCATTATTTTTGATACTTAATACACTAAATAATTATTCTTAAAAGATCTTAGTTGCAGCCCAGATGTGCAACATGAAACGTGACACAACGAATATAAAACAAACTAACATGAAAACTAGCAAATTAAACAGTTAAGTAAAGTCCTCAGCTGCTCCAGTCTGTGTTTGAGCTCTCTGCTCCTCTTCCTCAGCTCGTCCTTCATCGTCAGCAGCCTCCTCTCGTCCTCTCTGATCTCCACGATGAACTCCGTCGCCCTTTTCAGGATCACCACCTTGGCCGCTTTGTCGTTGTTTGCCACCGCCGGGACTTCGTCCCTCAGAGCGAGGAAGCTCATCTTCAGCTCGTTCCTGCGCTGCCTCTCCAGCACGTTGTGAGTCCTGCGTTTGTCGTCGTCCTCGCCGTCGGACGGCGGACTCCAGCACCTGCGGCCGCCGCTCTGCCTCGGCGCCGCCGGGCAGCTGCTCCCCGACTTTATCCGTTTCCCAGCGGGCTGCTGGTGGGTGGCCGAGGGCTGCTGGGCGGCGTAGTTGTGCTGATGGATGTTGATGTGAGAGCGTTTCAGGACCAGCGAGGTGGTGTCAGGTCTGCCGCCGCCGTCTGACCGCCGTGAAACCTTTCGCCTGTCCACCGTCACCACGTCGATCTCTTCATCCTCCTCCTCCTCACCTTCTTCCTTTTCTTCTTCTTCTTCTGGGAAAAAGAAGGAAAACATTCTGGTGTAAGTGCTGGTAGTCACTGTATGAAACAAGTGCTAAAACTGCTGCTGTTGCTACTAACAACAACAACAACTGTTACCACACTGTTAGTAACGCCACTAATAAGTTTTGTAATTCAGCGCCTGAGAGGCACTTTTTTTTTTATAACTTGGATCTTAGTTTTGTCCATCATTTACTATGAAACCATATCCCCGACTTATTGACATGTGATGACATCACGTTACAGCTTCCTATGCCGAGTGCCCCTTTAAGCGGTTTAGTCCAGTGTCATTGCAGCTGATAGAAGTGACAGATATTAAAATAAGACCTGTAATAAACCACATTATGCTTTAAGTGTGGAGCAGCTCTTTCCAAAATAAAAGCCTCTTTCCCACCTGATTCACTGTCACTGCTGCTGAGAGGAGGCGAGTCCAGACACAGTTCTGACGCCACCGCCGCGCCATCGCCGCTCTTGTCGCTCAGTGTGGCGTACGGAAACACCACAGAGGGGTCGATACAGTCCGTCGCTGCTGTGTGGAGGTCCTGCAGGTACCCTGCGTTCACCTGAGAGCTGCCCACCTGCTGATCGGTGTTGTTGGCTGTGGAGGAGTCCCGACGGGCCCGGAGCGAGGCCAGCCTCTCTGACACCACCTTCTCCAGCTTGGTGGCGGCCGAGAAGCTGCTGCTCCACATGCAGTCCTGGATGATGAAGGACTGGAGGAAGGCCGCGGAGGGGTTGCAGTCCTCGTCCAGCAGGTCAGACACCGCCTCCAGGTGTTCGGCGGCAGACAGCGGGACTTCGGACACGGAGGGTCTCCGGCTGGGGGACAGGGGAGGCGTCGGCAGCAGCTCGAACTTCTTCCAGATGTCCTCGCCGGGGCCTGGGAGGAGCTGGCTGCGTGGAGGCAGGTAGAAGTCCTCCTCCTCGCCATCCAGGAAGAATAACGGCTGAACCGTGTCATAGTCATAATCATAGTTGCTGGACATGGTTAACACCATTATGGCTGCCTGTGGAGAGACACAAGAGGTTAGGCTTAGCAAGTTTTACCTGACAGGACTTTTAATTCTTTTGAAATTTAGAACAAACAAAGCCTCCATACATTAAAGAAGGAGATATATATATATATATATATATATATATATATATATATAAAATAAATAAAACTAATGGCAGCTGTTCAACTGCAGATTCAGTTCCACCCTGAAAACATAACTAAATTAGCATAAAAACAAAAAAAAGATATGACTGATGATTTTGAAATTCAGCAAATACTGAACTCATGAGTTTTTGCATGCAGGGGGGGATAACATACAGCTGCCACAGTCCAAGTTCCTGTGTGAATATTTAAAGGGGACAGTCATAGTAACACAGACAGGATTACGTTCAAGTTATTTAAAAACTAACCACAGAGCACCATGAGCACTACAGTGGTCCTTACATTGAGCAATATAACCTAAAAGTTCTGATAATAAAAAAAAAAAAAGCAGCAAGACACAAACTAGAGAGTTTAACATAAAATAATTAAATGTGTTATAATTTTACATGAAAAGTTATTCAAATCACTGCCGATATAAAGTCAGATGGGGTGGAGAGATGCACCAAATTCCATTCAATAATGAGGCCGTTTAACATTCTTCAAATGGTCATCTTATCAGTTTTAAGATGTGACTCAAAGACCTCTTTATCAGGAGGTTACTCTTAAATTTGGTATGTAAATAACCCGTTTAAAAAAGGATTATGCTGTACTTAAAAAAAAAAAGACTATGTGTATTGGGTGTGGTTCTTTAAATGTTGTGTTTACAGGTAGGATTTGCTGGCAAAGTTCACCAGTGCCACATTCACACAAAACGTCATTCAAAAAACTGCCAGTTTAGTTATTTTTTTTAATTATTATTTGGAGGTCCAAGTTAACACTATAAAATAGGAGTCAAACAGAAAAATTCTGTTAAGATAAGTTACGATTATTCAGGTGTTATCAGGTAGCCAGAGGGGCAACTAGGAGAAAAACGACACATGGCTTTACCTGATATCGACAGGTGAGGTGTTGGTGCTCAGCAGATACACTACCAGCCTTCAGTTAGCACAGCCATCAAATTATCTACTAAAACTGTCTATAACTAAGTGGGGGTTTGGTGACAGCTATCGAAATACGGCTTGTGACTATAGAGAAAACGAAATGCAGGGGTATATTAGCCTGTTTTCCGCTTTCCGAGAGTAATCCCACAAAACTTAATCCAAGAAACAGTAAATTTAGGATTCTTTCGTTTACAGTTAAAGCTTAAAACTACAAAATATGACTCAAATGCGAAGATTCATTATCAATAGAGGACACTCTACACTTCGGCATCTAAAATCCCAGTAAACAGCACTTTAAAAAAAAAAAAACTGACTAACAACACAATTTTAGTGCAAAAAAACAACAACAACAAAATAAGATATTAGCTACTAAGAAAGAAGTGGTGTTCAAGTTAAATAAAATAGTTAAATAGTTTGATTATTCTGTCAGATTCTGGGACACCGGAGGGTCAAAAACACGGCTTGCTCAAATATTGACCGATGAGGTGTTGGTGCTCTGCAGATACACCAACAGCCACAAACTGTTCGTGGGAGGAGGGGATCTCCATCTTAATACTACGAAATCACCGTTTTAAGTAACAGCTATCAAAATACAGTTTGGGAGCATTGTGAACACTAACTGCAGGGGTAAATTCGGCATACTGATTTTGTGACAAGTTGTCCCCCGTGAGGGAGAAAACTGTCCCGAAGAGGAGAAGCAGCAGAGAGCTCAAACAGTCGCACAACCGTTTAACGTTAGCTGCCGTTGAAACTCACCGTTATGACTCCAGGAATAAACTTAACGGGTCTGATGTGAAAAGCGAGTAAAATCCAAATGTTCCAGTGAGCGAAGGTTAAATCTTCACAGTGCTTTTTTTTTTTTTTCTCCCCCCACCCTCCGTGTGTGAAAAATATATCCTCGTTCAATCAATAATCGATAACTGCTATAGTTCTGACGCTGCGCCGGCGTCGCGCGCTGTTGTCTCAGAGTGAGTCACAGCAACCGGCCGCTCTCGAGACATTTAATACGAGACGTTTTTTTTTTTTCTCTACATCCGCACACGACAATTTTCGCGCCAAATATGAGCTACGTAGTAAACTAAAACGTCTCGTGAGCGTGTTGGTGTCAGCGTGACAAATAACTAAACACTTGGTCTCTTAGCAACAGTCAGTTTTATAAACGCGTTGCGTTCAAACGGAGCAATAAGATGCGTTAAATGTGGGAACTGTTTTACTCCGCGGATGTGTAGTGATGCGGCGATTTTTAAGTAGGGTGGTCCGTGAACAGTAAATGATGCAGGGGCACGAAGTTCCGGGAATTCGGCTCTCAGTGATTAAGTCACGGAAAAAAATAAATAAAATAAAATAAAATAAAAATAATTTTAAAAAGAAAAGAAAAAGATAGAGAAAGAATAAAATAACTAAATAAAACGATCAAAAAAATTAAATAAAATCATCAAAAAAGAAAAAGAAAGATATTAAAGGAAATAATCAAATAAAATACATAAACATTAAAAAAAAACATTGAAAATACAATACAATAACATAGAACAAAACGATAATAAAAAACAAATAATTAAAGAATAAAAGAAAAAGATTTAAGGAAAAAAGCTATAAAATAAAATAACAAAATAAAACCATAAAAATAAAATAAAATAATCACGAAAGAAAAGAAAGTTAGTAAAGGAAAAAATAAAATAAAATAAAATACATAAACATTAAAAAAACATTGAAAATACAATACAATAACATAGAACAAAACGATAATAAAAAACAAATAATTAAAGAATAAAAGAAAAATATTAAAGAAAAATAAAATACAGCTAAATCAAATTTAAAAAACAATATAAAATGATTTAAAAAGAAATAAAAGATCATCATCCATATTAATTAATCATTTAATTCATCAGTTAGACATATTATCCATTATATCGACTACTTCTTCAGGCCTCTGTTATGTATTTCCTGCATCTATACCCAAAGTTATCCTCTTAAATCAAGTGTCTTTCAGTCACTTGTGTTTCTGTATTGTGTCCACCCCCGTAAATCACAATTATAAAGCCAGTTTTTCAAACTCTGCATTTTACCTGTTTATTTCCATCATGGTATTCTAGTTGATTTGCAGGGTTTACATGCAAAACACTTGATGAGGTCATGTAGTTTACCTGTACTTGACATTCAGGGATTATTTGATGATTACTTGATTGATAATGTCTCGGAGGATGAACAAACCTCTCTATATATTTTATACTTAAAACTCACTTCTTTAACTTTTCAGTCGTTGAATCTCTGAATCTTCAGCACTTAATATCACACCGTGAGTTTAATGACAGCAACTGATTATTCTACTATCATATATAACTTTATTTAATGATTTAACAGATACATACAGAGGTTACAAACATATAACACAGACTCAGAATATATAAAGTCTAATAAAATAGATACATGATGAGGAGAATATTCAAGGGATCAACAAAGCAGATATGATCAATTATGTTCAATCGACAAATAAATCATAATGACATCAAACATGGTAGTAGTAGAATATCCAAACTGAGTATGAAGGACAAACACTAGACAACAACTAAATCTTTTTATGTGTTCTATGACACTGTTAAAGGTCCAGCGTGGAGGATTTAGTGGCATCTAGCGCTGAAACTGCAGTTTGCAACCATTTGAACGCCGCTCGCCTCGCCCTCCCCTTCCAAGCGTGCAGGAGAAACTACGGCGGCCGCGAAACTCAGACTGCCCTATCTAGAGCCGGTGTTTGGTTTGTTCGTTCTGGGCTACTGTAGAAACATGGCGGTGCAACATGGCGCCTCCGTGGCATTCAGTACTCAGATCCTTTACTGCAGTAAAAGTACTGACACACACTGTACACACACTCTGCTGCAGTAAAAGTACTAACACACACTGTACACACACTCTGCTGCAGTTAAAGTACTAACACACACTGTACACACACTCTGCTGCAGTAAAAGTACTAACACTGTACACACACTCTGCTGCAGTAAAAGTACTGACACACACTGTACACACACTCTGCTGCAGTAAAAGTACTAACACTGTACACACACTCTGCTGCAGTAAAAGTACTAACACTGTACACACACTCTGCTGCAGTAAAAGTACTAACACTGTACACACACTCTGCTGCAGTAAAAGTACTAACACACACTCTGTGAAACACTCTGCTGCAGTGAGAGTGTGAGAGTGTGATCAGGAAAAAGCCCTTAAAGTATTAAAGCAGTGCAGCGTCCCTGTGGCTGCTGTGCTGTTATATATTCTGTCATCAGGTTATTATTCCTCGTGCATTAATGGAAAGCAGGATGTTGCTGCTGCAGCTGGTGGAGCCGGAGCTCATGTTGAACCGGTTTGTATCGGACCGCAGCTGATGATGCTTTTCATTCTGGATCCATCTGCCGATTCTTTTCTCCGTCCATCGATCGATCGATCGGTTTGTAAAACTCGTGAAAAGAGTGAGAAAGAGTGAGATGCAGCGGAGTAGAAGCAGAAAGTGGCATGAAAAGAAAAGACTCGAGTGAAGTACAAGTACCTCAGATTTGTACTTGAGTAAATGCACTTAGTTACTGTCCACCACTGCTGATATGTCCTTTATTACATTCTTCTGTATTATAATTATAATGTTAATCACGATGAGTTTTTCTTTGATGAAATGTGCAACATAAATACATTTACCTTCCTATTTATTGATATTATATACCTCCATTACTGCTGTGCAATATCTTAATAATCTCAATAAGATACACTTAACTTCCACTGCTTATTACTTATATTATTACATTGTATTATTATACCGTATTATCATCATCAACCGGTAAACCCACTTGGTACTTAATTTATTTTCTGACCTGTTTTTATAGTTTTATAGTGCATCATATTGTTTGCTAGTACTTTCTCCTGTGTGCTCTGACGTAAAGGCGAGCTGCTGTAACAAAGAGTTTCCCTTCGGGGATCAATAAAGGATTTCTGATTCTGATTGTGTTGTACTGCTGCTCTCTAGTGCCTGCAATGACGCACTGCTCCCCACCAGGCCTACTGTAATACCATGTAGAGGAAGCAGCAGCAGTGATAAGAGGCCTTGCAAGTAAAGCAGTGTGTTGCTGTAGCCACTAGAGAGCAGCAGTATTCCCAAATCCATACCACATACTACTTCTATACAGTATATACTACATACTAATCGTCATAGTGTACTGTTTTAGCAGTCAGTGTACAAAAAAATCAACATACTTTTATACTAACAGGAAATGACACAGTGCGTTCAGCTTTTAATTTATGTGTTTTGCAGCATCTGTCTGGAGCTGTCTCACCATCATCCGCAATCTGTTCAGACCTGTTTTCCAGCTGTGAGCAGCTCCTCCATCTCCTTTGTGCATTGCGCACACTACAGACTCCAAACCTGCCCAGAATGAGTGGATTTTGGGGCACGCTGAGGAACACAGCAGCAGCTGTAGTACGGGCCTTTTTCGTGACATTTTGACGGCGTCTGACAGCAGGAAAATCACATGTGAAGAACCTCACCGTTTTTTCTGAACAGTGATTCCTGAGGCACTATCTCTGAGACCAGTTAACGCTTGTAGCCAATGCATTTACCAAGCGCGTCAAACTGGATGCACGTTCTCTGCTTTACGCTCAGTTTGTAATGAAATAAAACTGTTAACATTGCTCTAAACATTGCTACACTACTTTGCCAATTGCCTTTCAACACTGACACACGTGAAAGCACTTTTAGATAATGAGTTCACACACAAATCAGAGCTTGAGCGCTATTAACAGGCCACAGGTAAACATTTGGTTCAGACAACAATGGAGGCCAATATTGGACAGAGAGGTGAGAGGGGTGAGAACTGGGAGAACAAAAATACAACTTATAAATCAAGAATTAACATCGTCAAAACTTTCATCCTGTCCAAACTCCTCTTCCTGGCGAACATCTTCCCCCCTTCACACAAGATGATGATCCAACTAAACAAGCAGTGTGTGAACTTGGTCTGGGGAACAACCAGGGAGGTCACTAAACGTGAACTACTGTTTAAAAGCAGAGACTTTGGGGGTCTGGGAGCTTTGGAGCTGGGGATCAGGTTGACTGTTGCTTTTGTTGAAAATGTCAGTGCTGCCATCTCCAGGAATGCTCTCTGGGTCGGGGACGGCTCACTATGGCAGAAGAGACGGGGCAGGGACAGACGTGTCCCTTATTACAAGCTCACTTACAGTGACTTCACTACACAATATCAGCACTTACAGATCAACTGGTGTGATTTTACTAGTAAAATAATTTTTAACAAAATTAAACGATTATAGATACGATGGGTTAATTAATTATAGAAATGTGGGCGTTGGTGAATGCACAGAAATATTAAAATTATTAAAGAGCAAAAACCTCTCGGAGAGCATTCGTGATGTCCGGTGGCTCGTCTCTGTCGGCAGACTCCCTGTGAGAGCGCTGGTTTCATGGAGTTGCTACGTCACCACTAAAGTCTGCCCAATGATTTTCTGCGACTCCGATGAGACACAACAGCGCCTCCTCATAGACTGCTACAGGGCTCAGGAGGTCTGGTCCACTTTGAAGGGACTCGGACTTTCTTTCACCGTCAACTACAACTCTGTCATGTATGGCCTCCTGGAGGAGAATTTTCCTACAAAACAAAAAGAACAATTTCAACTCGTCATCAGCATCGTCTCTGCAAAGATCTGGAAAACCAGATGTGCCGTGGTTTTACAGCAGACTGTCATTGACAGCAAAATGGTTGTGAAACATGTGCTGACTGACCTCAGGAGGAGGAGGACTTTAGATAAAAGACAATTACTCCCCTGGAACACACTGGACTTTTAATATTTTACCTTTTTGTGCACTTTATCACTTGGCACTTCATAATAGCTTGCACTTTTACCACTTTGTATTATGTTTAGTATTCTTGTATGAATTGTATTGAATTATTTATGCTGTGTTTTTGTAAACTTTGTATTTAACTTGTTAAAACTTAATAAAGATTTCTAAAAAAAAAAAAAAAAAGTGAGAGGGGTGAGAACTGGAGGAGGAGGAGGTGAAGTAGGACGGGGCAGAAGGGGAGGACGAGGAAGAGGAGTCAAGAACGCAATAAATGATGAATTCAGAGCGACGATGAGCATGGAACTGGTGAGTAACTGTAAGTGCTGTAGTCTTGCTGGGACAGTAGTATGTACTGTACTTTCATAATGAGAAGGATCTATCACTAAAACCATTCAAATGTTTTCACAGAACCGCAAGAAAACCAGTATCTGGTGGAAGAGGTCGACCCAGAGCAGGAGACCCACATTGTAAATATGGTCACTGCGAATAACTGCATCAGACTCAGAGAACTGCAGGACCACAGAACGGCAGATAAACGTCCACAGAGTGAGTCTCTCTGCACTGTCTCGTCTCAGAATCAGAATCAGAAATACTTTATTGATCCCTGAGGGGAAACTCTTTCGTTACCGCTGCTCACTGTCACTTCAGGTCAGATAAATTAAGTACAAAGTGGATATAAGTATAAAAGCTAAAATAAGTGTAAGTACCAAAGTGGATTTAGAGGTCGATAAGTATGTACGGTATAATATTACAATGTAGTAATATAAGTAATAAGTAATAGTGCATGAACTGTCAAGTTAGGTGTAGCTTATTATAATTATTATGAGACGGTGGATATGGCACAGCAGTAATAGAAGTATGAATAGATATCAATAAATTAAACTGAAAACAGAGTTTATTGCACCGGAGTATTAAACAGAGAATATTGCACAATTATTTCAAGTATGGCAGAGATGTTAATGATCAATGTCCAGTTTAGTGACTTCGGGTCATACAGACTGACACTTAGAGGGAGGAGTTAAAGAGTTTGATGGCCACAGGCAGGAATGACTTCCTGTGGCGCTCTGTGGTGCATTGTGGGAGGATGAGTCTTCCGCTGAAGGCGCTCCTTTGTTTGACCAGCACGTCATGGAGCGGGTGGGAGACGCTGTCCAAGATGGCGTGTAGTTTGGCCAGCATCCTCCTCTCTGACACCACCGCCAGAGAGTCCAGCTCCACCCCCACAATGTCACTGGCCTTACGGATCAGTTTGTTGAGTCTGTTGGCGTCCGCTACCCTCAGCCTGCCGCCCCAGCATGCAACAGCATACAGGACAGCACTGGCCACCACAGACTCATAAAACATCTTCAGCATTGTCCGGCAGATGTTGAAGGACCTCAGCCTCCTCAGGAAACAGAGGCGGCTCTGGCCCTTCCTGTAAACAGCCTGAGTGTTCTTGGTCCAGTCCAGTTTATTGTCCATGTGGACTCCCAGGTACTTGTAGTCCTCTACAATGTCCACACTGACCCCCTGGATGGAAACCGGGGTCACTGGTGCCTTGGCCCTTCGTAGGTCTACAACCAGCTCCTTTGACTTTGTCGCATTGAGCTGCAGATGGTTCTGCTCACACCATGAGACAAAGTTCCCCACCACAGCCCTGTACTCAGACTCATCACCACCGCTGATACATCCCACCACAGCAGAGTCATCAGAAAACTTCTGAAGGTGGCAGGACTCTGTGTGGTGGCTGAACTCCGTGGTGTAGATGGTGAAGAGGAAGGGAGAGAGGACAGTCCCCTGAGGGGCCCCAGTGTTGCTGACCACGCTGTCCAATACACAGTGCTGCAGGCGCACGTGCTGTGGTCTGCCAGTCAGGTAGTCCACAATCCAGGAGACGAGGGGGGCATCCACCTGCATCGCTGCCAGCTTCTCTCCCAGCAGGGAAGGCCGGATGCTGTTGAAAGCACTGGAGAAGTCAAAAAACATGATCCTCACCGTGCTTGCCGGCTTGTCCAGGTGGGTGTGATGCGGTTCAGCAGGAAGATGATGGTGTCCTCAACTCCCAGCCGAGGCTGGTAGGCGAACTGAAGGGGGTCCAGGAAGGGTCTGACCATGGGCCGCAGCTGTTCCAGCACCAGTCTCTCCAGGGTCTTCATTATGTGGGAGGTCAGTGCCACCGGTCTGTAGTCCTTGGAGCCACTGGGACGCGGCGTCTTCGGCACAGGAACGAGGCAAGATGTCTTCCACAGAATGGGGACCCTTTGAAGACTCAGGCTCAGGTTGAAGACATGTTGAAGGACTCCACAAAGCTGGGGGGCACAGGCTTTTAGCACCCCGGGGCTAACGCCATCGGGGTGCAGAGTACTCAGAGGAGCTTGAGGGCCGACAGCAGCTGAGTTAGAGGGGGGGTGAGCAGGAGACGGTGTGTCGAATCTGTTAAAGAACAGATTAAGTTCGTTGGCCCTGTCCAAGCTGCCTTCAGCTCCTCTGCTGCCAGTCGGTCTGAAACCAGTGATGCTCTTCATGCCGCTCCAGACCTCCCTCATGTTGTTCTGCTGGAGTTTCTGCTCCAGCTTCCTCCTGTACTTCTCCTTGGCCTCCCTGATCTTCACCTTCAGGTCGGCCTGGATAGCCCTCACCTCCTCCCTGTTACCACCAGTAAAGGCCCTCCTCTTGGCATTCAGGATGTTCAGAATTGTTCTTTGTGGTGACCTAGTCTTTAGTCTGGGTCTGAAAACTCCATCTGTGGAAATCGGGGACATGTTTGCATCCGATCGCCTCTGCATTGTTTTTAACTGTGAATTACAGGCTGCTAGTACTGAATCATCCCATCCATTATAACTACCTGTGTTCTTCGACCTTAGACCTCATAGCTCCTCTGAAAAATAGACCAAACCCAAAGACTAGAAACCAGCCATGGTAAAAAAATCAGGTCTCCAGGTCCACTTTGTGAAAGAGTTGTTACTCCTTTAGAAAATCCAGAAATATCACCGGACAGCGTGGTGACATCAAAACGGCGTCCCCCATCATGCAACTCGAGGCCTATACAACACTGCACACATGATCACGTTTCTGGACCCCCTCTACAACAGACTCATTCATAATGACCGGGGCCGAGTGGCCCAGGTACGTTATCATCGGGGACAATGATAGTTTCCACCGGCTGCTGTGGTCCACAATTGGTTCACAGGTCACACACTGCCCCTCACCTGCCCCCCTCTCTCCTCACCTGCCCCCCTCTCTCCTCACCTGCCCCCCCTCTCTCCTCACCTGCCCCCCTCTCTCCTCACCTGCCCCTGTATTAGTATTAGTAGCAGCAGTAGTAGTAGTAGTACTGCCTGGTAATAGTAGTAGTAGAGGCCTTGTGTGTGAGTCAGTGTGTACCTGCAGACACTAGAGGGCAGCAGTGTGAAGGATCTGTTCTACACAGTAACAGCAGTACAGTAGTTGGAGCAGTATTAGTATTAGTAGCAGTAGTAGTAGTATCAGGTGGAGACGCAGTGTGTTGTTGCAGACACTAGAGGGCAGCAGTGTGACAGTTATAATCCTGACAGCAGCAGCACAGAACAGATAGAAGTACTGTCATATAAACTGTAGTACGAGGTGATAACTACAGGTTTAAAGTGACGGCTTGAGTGTAAAAAACATCTTGGATCAACATAAAGATCATTCACAATATATTATGTAAATTGTTCTGTAAAAATATCAAATATTATGTAATAAATAGGAGAGAGTTAGTTTTGGTTTTGCTCAGTCAGGACATGTGGTTGTGTCCTGAAAACATGTAGATACAGGTACAGGTTATCTTTATATCAGCTCTATATAGGAAATATAAATATATATAAAAGATATATGAAATATAAATATAGATCAAATATATATAGAATAAAAAATAAAACTGGTGACTTGTATATTTTAGTTTAGTTCAGCTTAGGACTCAAATGTTAAACCCTTTCTTTGAATATTTATGAATAAATATTCAGTTTTTTCCAAATGAGCTGCAGATTGTTTTTATTTTGTAATTTTAGAATTACAATTGAATATTATAGGCCTATGCAAATTAAAATGTTGCTATTTGAATTACAAGCAAGTATCGATAATAATGAAACTGAACTTACACACAAACTTGATTTTATTTTTCTGTATCAAAGCATGTGGACCTGAACTTTAAATTATACCCAGACATTCAGCAGGAAAATACTGACATTTTATTGAAAATATTTAATATACAGAAATATTCACAGTAAACTGAAAATATTGTAACTGTGACAAAATATTCAGATTGGTCCCAAATCATATATTATTTGATAATATTTGAAGTGTAAAAACATATCGGACTGTTCAAATGATTTTATTCTATGTCTTAAATCCTCATATTGTCAAACTAAAATGTATCAGACAAATAATAAGTGTTCAAAGAACATTTAGAGGGTTTCTGTTGGTGTTGATTCTCAGTGCACTTGTGTAAGTTACAGTTTAAATCAGACTGGCAGCAGAAGTGGGATTATTAGTATTTTATCAGTAGTTTCATTGCAGTTTACAGTGTGAAAACATCTATTTTAACACAAACAGAAACAAAGATCAGATCCGTCTGCAGGGAACAGACTGAGACAGTCGGTGATGTGCAGCACAGACAGGATGCAGTCCTCCATCTCTATGGTAACCGTGCGCTGCCTGTTGCTCCTCGGCTCCGCCTCCTCTCCCCTTTAAAACCACACGACAGCTTCAGCTGAGCTGTCAATCGGCAGCAGCGGCCTTATCTGTCCGCCGCAGGGGCTGATGGGAGGTCTGAGGACCTGTTAGAAACCACGTGGCCCTCGTCTGATCTCGCAGCTCGTCCTTGTTTGGCCTCGGCTGCATCAGAGCGCCACTTCTCCCCAGGTTCACCAGAGGAAACGCCACTGCACACGATGCTTTCCCTCCCAGCTGCTGCTCTGTGCTGTCTGTGTTCAGGTGAGTGTTTCCAGCCAATCAGGAGCCAGCAAACTCAACCTGTAACAAACACTGTCACACTGACCTTCATCCATCTGTCTGTTTCTCTACAGCGCTGGTTGCCATGGCAGCAGAGCTGATTCAGGATGATTTAACATTGACCAGGAGAGTTGGTGAAGCTGTCTCCTTCAGCTGTGGAGGAACTAACCAGTGTGACTATGATTATGTACTCTGGTACCAGAAGAAAGACAGAGAAACATTCACAAGGATTCTTTATATTACCAGGAGTAGTGGTCAAGTTTATTCAGGCTACAGTCATCCTCAGATAAATGATTTCTCAGCTGTGAATAAACAGAACGGCTGTGAGTTGAAGATCAAGAAAGCTAACGTCTATCATTCAGCCTCCTACTACTGCGCCTGTTGGAAGAGAGTTACCCACAGTGAGAAATGATCCCTGCAGCCTGAACAAAAACCAACAGATGTCAAACAGTGTTTGTGACAGGAAGAGAGCAGCAAACCACAGCCCAGGTTCACATATTTCACCTCCATCTCAGCCAGAGTCACAAACATACTGAACTGAGGGATTTATTTCATATTAGATTTATTTATCTTTCCATCAGATATTCCAGCAGCTTCATTGTTGTTCCACACAGTGAGGACAAACTAGCAGCACAGAAGCACAATGATGAAACAAGGTCAAGAGAAAACAAGAAAAGTGCAAACTGAACACAAACAGGATCCAGATGAAATAACAAACATGTTTTATTTTTTAAAGTAATACTTAAACAAACTTTTGTATCATTTAACAACTAATTTCCAGTCAAATGTTCCAGATGAAGATTAAAATCGTTTAAATCTTTGTTCTGCTGCTGGAATAAAGTCCATTCCTCGCTCACAATACTAATCTGCTCTTAATGAAAACTCTTCCAGCAGCACTTGTTGTTTAACACCTTTCAGCAGATTTCACCAGATCATTTCACTTTATTACATTTTAAGAGACAAATCTTGGACACATGTCAGGTCAGGATGTTGCCCTTCTAGCAGCGGGTTATTAGGACGCTGGTTTCGTTGCCAGATTTCCAGAAATGTCCTGTGGATGTTTCTGGTTCCCAGAGGATGAATCCTAACATTTATGGTGACCTCCTGACCTTTCCTCTAGCGCCACCATCAGGACAAAAGTTTCTCTAGTCTTGACTTTTAATAAACTTACTGAAAACTTTAAGGCTCCCTTTAAGAATGAAACGCTTTGTGACATTTAAAGCTGCACAAATCAATATTTTCATATGAACAAAGGCTGAAATGACTTTGTGGAATGGAGGCGGACTGGTCGTTGGGAGGACCAGGAGGTTTCCCAGTGGCTGTTACACAAACTGATGCAATGAACAAACAAAGGTAGCATGTTAATGCACTAATATGTGTTGTTGTTCACCATCTTAGTTTAGCGTGTTAGCATGCTAATGTAACCACTCCCTCTGCGCCCCCCGCCTGCAGGAATCTCTCTACGCCCCCTGGGACTCTGCGCTGTGTTTCTGATGTGTGGTGGGGTGTCGTGGGGAGGGAAGGAAGCATCGGACGCAGGGTTCTGGATCGGGGTTGAGACCTGGTAGCACTTTATTGGCTAACAACAACAGCTCTCGTCTCTGCTGCTCAGGGCCGGCTCCACAGTTATTGATATGATATTTCAGTATCGATCTAGCTTACTACGATGCCAAGCAGCTCATGCCAGCCAGAAAGCTAATGTGCAAGGTAACCATGACGATGGATCTCTGTTTGATTGGCCACGTGCCTCAGTTACGACTTTACGTCCAAACTAGTAGCCCATGTAATCGTGGTGCGACCAGTTTTAGTACCTTACAGACTAACTAGCCGTTACTAAGCCTCGAGTGTGGACTTTCCACCCTGACTTAGGAGAGAACTTACACACAGCTGGTGCAACCCATCTTCTTCTCTTCTTCTTTTTTAACAGCGGTTGGCAACCAGCTTAATGGTGCATTACCGCCACCTTCTGTTCTGGAGTGTGGATCAGTCAGTAAAACATAATCTACAATTTCCCAGGGATTGAGTGGGGAAGGAAAACAAAACTAAACTAAACTAAAAAAAAACCTTACCTTTAGAGCCTATAATACAGCCCAGTACCCCTTTAAAAACCCAACAATTCTCTCACCTGTGCTCTATCATTCATACTTAATATTGTTTTTAAAGTGAGTTCACTCAGTCTGTCTGTCCCACTGTAACCAGTCCACTCAGCCTGTCTGTCCCAATATAACCAGTCCACTCAGCCTGGCTGTCCCAATACAACCGGTCCACTCAGCCTGTCTGTCCCACTGTAACCAGTCCTCCTGCGCTCCTCAAAGTTTTAAACACTTTGGGCTGGATGAGGCTCTGCAGTCACAACTGTGGCAGAAATGGTCAGAAGCAGCAGAAAGGCCTCACACACCTCACTGAAGGTAGAAGTTCCAGCAATGTAGCAAGTGTAGAAATCACCGCTGGAGGATCCATCGTGAGAATTTTAACATTTAGCATTTTTCCAGACCCAGCATGCACCTGTTGGTCACTCAGCATCTCGGGTGTGTTTGATTTGTTCACTTAGCGCGCTCACCGGGTGGTGCATTGAATCACTGACTGATGAGGGTAGATGGGACCTTTTTTAACTGCGTGTCAGCTGCAGAGTGCGTCCGTCGTGGAGCTCTCTGAAGCAGCCAAAATTACAGCCAATATTTCAGAACAAAACACGAGTGCTTATTACTCAAACCCACGCCAAAGTGCAGCTTCATGTCTTAATAAACACAAAGAATGAACAGATGAACTGGATGGGTGGTTTTAGTCCTGATATTTCATGATGATGTAAGCCGTCGTCGACACTGCTGACCTTACGTCTGGACATAACAGTCAATAGCGTGAGCCTCGACAACACGTATATTCACAGGTGTGGAACATAGTCCAGCTCTTCATTCAGTGTTATGATACACAGAGATTCTGGACCCAAAAGCACGACTGACACAGAGAGAGATGAAGTGATGAGTTTCAGTTTGTCGTAAAAGCGAAGAGACACCAGGTGTGTAGAAGGAACCAGCGGGAGCCGGTGGACTGGCCGATGACAGCAGGCTGAGGTGGAGAACCCGTGGTAAGCAGTTGCTGGAGGAGCCGGTGAAGAGTTGGAGGCAGGTGCCCGTTGACGGGGTGAGCCTGGACACAGGAATTCAGAAAGTTAGTCAGGGGTTCAGAAAAACAAGCAGGAGAATCTTTCAATGATCACTAGTCAGCGGCCGAGGCGTAATTCCACGTAAACGGACGATCTGGAGAAGAGCCGGGTATATATACTGCAAGGTGTTGATTGGTGGATGGAGAGCAGGTGGCTAACAGCAGGTGAGCAGCAGGTGTGTCAGTTCCTGATTGGACGTTCCTCGGAGGCCAACACTAGGAGTGGTACAGCTGTACCAGGACATTCAGGCGCTTAACTTGAAGATCCAAAATGTTTCTCTTTCATTTGCCTCCTCCCCTCTCAGACGTTTGTACAGCCTCTATACCTTCTACTGCGAGTGAGTCCGGGTTACATCCAGGCTGCTGTCTGTAGTGCTTGGCCATCGGGTAGTTTTCATTTCCTGTGCGAATGGCATATTTGTGCTCAGCGATTCTCTCGTTCAGTTTTCTTTTTGTTCTCCCCACATAGAAATAACCACATGGGCATTGTAGCTGGTATACTACATGAGTTGTATTGCAGTTAATGAATCCTTTTCAAGTATAGGTTTTATTTGAGTGTACATCCTTTAAGTTGTTAGTGTGTTGCATGGTGTCACAGTGGTTACATCTAACACACTTAAGGTGTTGAATTTGTCCATTCGGCATGTTCTTTGTATTTTGTAGCATGTGCCATTGTCAAGTTGGCGCTGTGCCTCAGTTAAATACCACACTACTGCAGAGCCTCATTTGTCAGCACGTTTAATCACAAAATCCTAATTTTTTGCCAAATCATCCAGAGCAATCCTTTCTTTCTTAGATAAGTTATGCTTAGTCGTTTCATTTCATTTCTTTGTTGGTCTCTTAATATGTCCTTGGATCCAAAGAGCACCTGTTTTTAATACCTGCATTTGTGAAGTAGCACTCTTCTACGGTGGCTGACAAGGGCAAACGCACTGCAACTTAAAAAGCACATGCAAATAGACAGAACACAAGCAAAATTAATAAAACATCTTCATCAAATTGACAACACATGTGCTGCAAATACACACGACACCAAATACAGGAACGCGCTGCAAACACAAGACGACAACGGAAGTGTTTCCGGAGGACACTAAAAAGGTTTGTGACTCATGAAGTCGGGTTGTATCATCCGTTCATTGTTTTCCTGTTATTTTGTTTTGTATTGTTTCTGCACTTTGCACAGTCTGATCTACAGTAAAAACTCCCCAAAAACCCCTTTAACGGGGACAAATGAAGGAAGAAACCTCAGAAAGAGCAACAGAGGAGGGATCCTTCTTCCAGGACGAGACATGCAATAAATGTCGTGTGTGCAGAAAAGACCAAAACAGCAAAATAACAATATGTAAAATCAGGACGACTATATTACAGATAGACTATAAACATATATGAATCAGGGAGGACGTCGAGCAACTTCCAGGTGCCACCAAACAGACAGTAAGTCAGAATCTCATCAGTTCTGCAGGTATTTGGTCATGAACCAAAGTACTGGACAGATTAAAGTTTGACCTGCTGGTGGCGCTAGATGAAAAGTCAGAGGATCACCAGAGTTATTACAGTTCATCCTGAGGGGAGCATGAACGTCTGAACCAAATTAAATGGTAATCCATCCAGTAGCTGAGATATTTCAGTCTGAACCTAAAACATCGACCTGCTGGTGGCGCTAGATAAAGAGTCAGAATCAACAAAGTGAATTAATGAAGTTAATCCTCTGGGGACCAAGAATGTCTGAACAAAATTTCATGTCAATCCATCCGTCCATCCTTTGGTCCAGGTCCAGTCCATCTGGACTAAAGCAGTGGACCGACAGACATTAGCATCCATAGAGCAGCACTGCTAGTGTGTCTAAAGAGACAATAAAAGAAGAGACAGTCATGTTGATATGAACATCAGAGAAACACATCATGGAGCTGAAATATGATCCTGCTTCATAATTTGGACTCGTTCACCTCAGCTGACACATTCAGCAGCAGACAGGTTTTTGTATCAGTCTGTTTCACTGTGGGAGGATATGACTACCCCATCTTTGGCTCTGGAACTAAACTGTATGTAACAGGTAAGAATAAACATTCATTTTCCTTCAGTTGTTTTATTGAACAAGTTGAAAATGTGTTTTAATGAGTTTCTGCTGCTTCAGGCTTTACATGTTAGTTTTTTCATAATTAGCAGAGAATTCTTGCAGCCATGCAGCTGTTGTTACATAAAAAAGGTTCATGATTCCTGAAAAGATGTTGAAATCTCACTGCACAGCTGAAGTTAGTCTTTATTTCTGCATGAGAAAAATAATTATATTTTAGAGCTAAAAACAGTCTGATAATGTTAATATTACAGTCTAAAGTATAGAGTTTTTATAACCTCTTAATAATAATCTTTAAAATCAAGATGATCTGTGACGTGAAATCTATTTTAATATATGTTTGCAAATGTATTTTGAAATGCATTTAGTGCTAAATACTGTATATTGTGTAGGACAATAATTAAACTGTATATTTTAGCAGGTAAAATGGATGTTAGGGTAATTACATTTAATATGATGGGAAATATGTTTTTGGCACAAAACATGTTAATGCATGAAGACAAAGAGATTTTCAATTATTTTACAATAAATAGAATTCATGTACACTAATATTAAATATATGTATTACATACATGCAGATATACTTATATTTTAATGTTGTAATACATAATGTGTATATATATTGTAGTTTTAACAGGAAAGTATTATATTGTAATAACTATTTCCTTCACATGTAACGTATCAGAACACATCATGGTGATTGTGTTTGATTTCAAGGTTAAAACCTATAAAATTGATTTATTGATTAGTTTTGTACTCATTACAGCGGAGTATATGGTGGTAAATATATAATATAACACACTATACATATTGTAATAATTTGTACTGACAATTGTATTTTATATATATATTAACGCTGTACTGCCTTTTGACCCTCACAGCCTCCCATTTCTGAAGATTTGAATTTCTGTTGTTTGTAATATCTGATGACATGTTTGTGGTGAATCAAACGAGGAGCTGAAGTTTGTATAATGCTGCAGTTTGTGGTGAGAACATACTTTCAGGAAGCAGAGCCACATGTGGTGCAGTGCCAGAAAAGACTCCGATAAATGGGATTATTAAACACCTTTAAATCGAGAGAACTTCTTCAAAAATATAAGCATGTGCACGAAGCTCTAAAGAAGCATAACTGATGAGGTTAAAACACAGGTGTTATTTTTATCTGTATTCCTAAACAGCATTTTGTGAAGTATCGAGTGGAAAAGGGTGGAAGTAAGAAATAACACGAAGACAATAACATGTGTTCATACAAACATGTTGTATTTCTTCTACAAAGGCAGAGGGCAGAAAATGTGGAAGCTACGAGCGACTTCTTCCTGAGGCTGCAGCCAGAAAGTTCAGGAAATGAAAATCAAGGTTCACAGAATAACAGGCTGAAAAACAACTGAATTATTACATAGTGAAAAAAACATTAGAATATTCTAATACAACTTTTCTAATGAATATGAGGCAACAAAACATATCTGTGACCAATTAGTTTGATTAATAGATAATATCAGAAGACTCCAATCTTCTAAAAAACAACATAAAATAACATCATTCACGTAGCAGAAGTTTAACCAAGAAGAAAGAAACAATTTTCCTTTATATGAGGGCAACATTTAGAATGATTTAACAAGAGATTATGTGATGTTATATTATTTATTATTGATTATTTTGCTGTAATATTAAAAATATAAATAAATGTAATAAATCCATTTAAAAAAAAAAAATAATAAAGTTTATTTCTATCGCGCCTTTAGAAACCAGAGTTACAAGGTGCTTCACAAAATACAACACCATACAGATAAAACAAAATGCAAAAGAACAGCATTAAAAAGTACAAATAGTTAAACATAGAAAGATAAAGCATAAACAAGCACAATTAAAACATTTGAATAGGCAAAAATATTATACAAACGCCAGTCTGAACAGGTGAGTTTTTCAAAGCTTTTGAAATTGAGGCGCTGACTCAGCTGATCTGATGTTGAGGGGGAGTTTGTTGGAGCTAAAACCGTAAAAGCATGATCCTAACTGTCAAATAATATATTCTTAACATTTGTCTTTTTTTCCCATAAAACATCATGACATGATAATTATGTTTGATATGAAGTGAATATATATATGTAGTGTGTAATATGTAGTGAACTTTGTGCTGTGTTGATGAGTAGTTTAGTGATCAGAGTCCATGTAGTTTCCAGGATCAGACTGAATGCAGTGCAGTGCTGGAAGCTGCTGCTGACTGTGTGAATGTGTGTCTGTGCTGCTTGTTGCTGCTGTCAAACTTCAGATAAGCAGGTGGTGAAGCCCGTGGTGAGCGTGTACCCAGCAGCATCCAGAGCCCACCTGGAGGGGAAGAGCTCCCTGCTGTGTCTGGCCTCAGCCATGTTTCCTCCTCTGGTCCAGTTCTCCTGGAAAAGACGAAAGGAGAATGGTCCTCTGGAGGATCTGCCCCCTGCTGAGGGAGAGCAGCTGGAGCTCAGAGAGTCGGGACGCACCGCCGCCATCAGAGTGATTGATCGGGACGCTCTCCACACATATAAATACCGCTGCTACGTCCAGCACGAGGGGGGCACAGTGGAGGCCCAAACAGAACAAGGTAATGAAGGCTTGGTGACTGTGTTCAGCAGTGATTCAGCTTCATGTGGAGACGCTGTCAAAGAGAGCAGAGAAGCAGAAGACTGACATTTCTTTTTGACTCCTTTTCTGTTTCAGAGGTTCCAGCTCAAGTAGACCTGCAGCAAGCTGACTGTAAGATCACCTGCTACCTCTCTGCAAGGACAGCTCCAATGTTCTGCTGAAGTTAGGGCTGCATATAAAACTCAACTAATCCCACTTACAACTCATAATAACCTGTGTCTATTTATTTTTGGACTTTCCATTTGATCCTTGAGTGACTTTAAATGTCAGAAATTGTAGTCAGTTGTGAATTACAAAGTTAATTGTAGCTCTAAACTTGAAAAAGGAAGTCAGATCCTGTTTAGGGCCCCTAAAAAGCTTGGTTGGGCCCTGACTTGTTGTATTTAATAAGGGCCTTTGAGCTTTCATTCAAATTGTAGCCGACCCCTGTCTTCATGTACAGCTGGTTGTCCCGTCTGTTATACTGATGAAAATCTGATGATATTCTGATGAAATTTACACAGTTGAACAGACTGAAACAGTGTGGAAAGAAGAATGACCTGTCTCTCTGTCTCTCTGTCTGTCTGTGTGTCTGTCAGTGGCCTTCCAGTCTCAGTGCAGGGTGAAGCTGCTCTGTTTGCTGTACACAGTGCTGATAGTGAAGAGTCTGGTGTACTGCTGTGGACTCTCTCTGCTGATGATCCTCAGAAACAAGGGACCGTCCACCAACTGCACACATGCTGACTGACTGTTTTCTGCTCGCCTTTTCTCACCATCAAATCTCATCAATTCATCTCATTTATCACTTTGATCAGCTGTCAGAAATGTCAATTATGATGTGTTGTGGTTGGTTTTTAAAATGTAGATTTTTATGCACAGCTAAGTATAAATTCTTTAGTATACTGTTTAATAGTTTATTTCCTCTTTTACTTGTCACTTGTATAAAAATAGAAAATGAAGCTGAATCATTAGCTGTCTGGTAGTTATTTTATTGTTTATAATATTTTTCTGTTCTCGTGTTTCTTTTTAATACATTATGCAGAGTGAGGCAGGTTTGTCAATGTATTTCAGTGTAACATTCTCAATAAACTGAAAAATCACAGTCTGTTTTATAAACATCCTTGTTTTTATGGATTTCATAGCAAATAATCAGAAACAGAATCAACTTCATTGGCCGTGTATGTTGACACCTACAAGTAGTGTGACTCTGGTTGTAAGTAGCTCTCAATATACTGTCACACAACGCCAAGAACAAATGTACAGGAAGATATGAATATAAGCATACAGCTAAACAAGGACAACAAAGCTAAACAAAAATAAGCAAACACAAACATACAGCTATTATAAACAAGTCAGTAGGTGTGCCACCAGGTTCAGTGCTGACCCCCTTTTATAACTGTGTCAGTGTGGATGTAAAACTCTACGCTGATGACACTGTTGTTTCCACATATGAACAAACAGCAGAGCCAGCTGCTGTGAAGCTACAACTGCTATAAAATGATCACACAGCGGCTTCATCAGTCGGGCTGAAGTCTGAATGTTGGCAACATGACGGCTGTGTTTATTTTTTCTAAAACAACAAAATGCCACTTGACTGTTACAGCTTTATCAAGATGAAATGGATTGGTATAGTTACCGATTATACGTAAACTAAGATTTCTATTTATATAACACAATTCAAGACAGAACCACAAAATGCATCACAAAGAAAGACAAATGTTATACTTTTTATTTTCATAAAGTTATGTGATATAATTTACAATCAAATTCTAATTCGAAACCTGTTAAAAATGAAAGAAATGAACAGATAAATTTGAACAATTAGAACTTGTCTTTGTATTGAAGTTGTATAAAATGTATGCGTGCCATGATCCACGTGTCCTAATATGTTGTATTATGTTACAAGTTGGGGTCAGGCTGGAGAAACTGTCATTAAACTTTGAAGAATCAATAAAAAGTCTGGATACGATGTCATTATTGCGTATCTCTATAAATAATAATTAAAAAACCATGACATTGTTTTCCATCATGAGAAACCCTGACCTAAAGCGTAACCTGAACCTCCTGAGCTGTATTTTATTTTAAATTTACCTTTAAGCAGTTTTGCGTCTTGTTTACACCAGCTGAGAATCAAAAGCAGTACAACAGCAACATCTTCAGTTTTTTATCAGTGTTCACACCAGAATCATTCAGCTGTGCACGCGTGTTTTGACAGCATTCACAGACCATTACACAATACATCAGTGTAGCTATGTTTGTAAGTCAGAGGAAAATAGATGTGAAGCTTAAAAACATGCTTCATGCCACAGTGATGTGACACATAACGGCCGGTGTGAGTGAAGCACAGACAGCTACACTGATAAAAAGTGAAGCTAGAACGTAACTGGCAGGAGATCAGTGGGTCAGTGGGGTTAACGAGGTGAAGTATTTTAAACTGAGTACCGATTGAGACGGACAGACGACTCTGACGGGTCTGACAGCAGGTTTCTTATCAACTGTAACCTAATTATGAGCCCTGAGGTGAACCAACATGGACGCTCTAGTTCTGCTTCAAAAAGAGATGCAGCTGTTTGTTTGAGGGGGTGAAACAACAAGACGACTTGTTTGTCTCCGTGGTTTGTGTTTCCGTCTGAGTGGTTTGTGTTCTGTTGGTCTGATCAATGATAACAGATGGACGACATATTTTTGTAAATGCTGCAGTCGAGGAGTCGCTGCTTAAAATCCTCTCATGGTCATTTAAACACTTTGAGGGCAGAAACTTCAAATTTCTCTAAAACTGTATTTTTTAAAGAGGAGAATTTTATGAGAGGATGGAAGATTTCAGAAACACCAACATTTAAGAATTGTTTTTCCTTTAGTTGCAAAAA
Organism: Siniperca scherzeri; assembly: GCA_027580175.1. Taxonomy (NCBI): domain Eukaryota; kingdom Metazoa; phylum Chordata; class Actinopteri; order Centrarchiformes; family Sinipercidae; genus Siniperca; species Siniperca scherzeri. The sequence continues at coordinate 6,264,600 of CM050857.1, read as the reverse complement.
CTATTTCAGATGAGAAATGGACAATAAAAGAATTAAAAACAAGAAAGTATTAAAAATATAATTCATAATATATAATAATGATATATTACTAAACGTTATTGTATGTGATATCAGCAGTGTTATTTATTTGCATTTTAGTAGTTATTAATAATTAATTATGATCAAAGTGGAATATATGAGAAAATAAACTTGAAGCACACTGGCAAATATATATGTGCACTTTTGTTTTTTATTTCTCTTTTATTTTTGCTGAAAAAGAAACAACATTTCTTTGCTCTATTCTTACAAATAATCAGAAGGATGTTTTATGTACATTGGATGTTTGTGTTGTGTTGTATATATAGCACATGGTTGTTTGTGTTTGTTATTGTCTTCACTAAATATTTAACAACTGTGATTTAAGTTGGTATTCAATTTTTATTTCTGTATTACACTTTTGTGCCTTGTTTTTAACATTTTAGTTTTTGCATCTGCCTTTTCTGTGTATAATTAATCGATAATTATTATTGTTATTATTATTAATATTATGTCCACCAACACCTGACTCAAATATTCAACTTTTTTTTTTGCCTGCTGCTGTTTTGACGCTTTGTCTTGTTATTATTCCCATGTGAACACTCTGCTGACTGACGGCACTGTTAGAATCTGTGTGAGGTAATAAAGTGGGATCAGAGCAGACTGCAGGAGGTTGAACATCTCTCCTTTTATTTCAGCTTCTCAGCTCTGAGTTCAGGATTCGAGCTGTTTCTCTCACAGATTAATAACACAGATGGAAGCTGAGACAGTGAGTACTGAGCGCTGAAATCCAACTGAACTTCCTTGAACGATTCTTTAACCAGTGTCGACGGTTGAAACTGTCATTGTGTTATTAATGTGAAAAGGCGCAGCTAACGGTGAGGAGGCTGCAGAGCAGAAACCCACACAGCCCGTCTGCTGCAGGAAAGGAAGTGTTGATTCGCTGGCAACAGTTTTTATGAGTCCCAATAACCACTGAGAACAGATTCATATCTGCTGCTGTACACACTCATCAACTCCTCTCCCTCTCTGTAGCTGTTTGTCTTCTCTCTTGTTGTCTGTCAGCCTTTTTTCCACTGAGCCCTCCACCCACACAGAGTTGAACTGAGCCCAGAGACCAACAATGATGACCCACCTGGAGGTCACGTCCATGGAGTTTATTTATGGGGATTTTAGCGAACAAAGCTGCACTTTACAGTTTACACTTTGTGTTGATGAAAGCCAATAAGTCCTCATACAAAAATGACAAATGGCTTCTTTGTCAGTGCCGAAAACAGAAACAAATTTCATCACAATCCATCCGAGAGTTGTTGAGATCTTTCAGGAAGGGCTTGGTAACAGGAGTTGAAGCAGCAGCAGCAGTAAAAGGCCTTGGAAGTAAAGCAGTGTGTTGTTGTTGCCACTAGAGAGCAGCAGTATTCCCAAAGCCATGCCACATACTAATTCTATTATACTACACACTAATTCTATTATACTACATACTAATTCTATTATACTACATACTAATCATCATAGTGAACTGTTGTAGTGAACAAAACATCAGCAGTCAAACAAATCCAAGAGGGCACGACTGGGTAGCAGGTCAGGAACCAGCAACAGGTCAAAATACAGGAACAGGTACAGATGGCTGGATGCAAAGGTCACAAATAACATAGCAACATGGACAATTTAGCAAGAAATGAGAGGAAACAGACAAGATATATATTGCAGATCCTCCTCTCCACCCTGAGGATCGCTATGGGCGGCCTATAGGCCAGCCATAATAATTTCTTATATTTAGAATGAATATGATTTTTATTTTGAAATTTTTATTTTGAACCAAATTACTCATCATTACTAATTAAAAAAAAAAAACAAACTTTTTATTTATTGATGCTTTAGTAAAATGTAGCCTGCCTGTTTCACAGTGAAACCCCTCACCTGAAAATGAAACAACATTTCTTTGCTTTATTCTTACAAATAATCAGAAGGATGTTTTATGTACATTGGATGTTTGTGTTGTTTTGTTTATATAGCACATGGTTGTTTGTGTTTGTTACTGTCTTCACGAAATATTTAACAACTGTGATTTAAGTTGGAATTCAATTTTTATTTCTGTATTACACTTTTGTGCCTTGTTTTTAACATTTTAGTTTTTTGCGTCTGCCTTTTCTGTGTATAATTAATCGATAATTATTATTATTATTATTAATATTATGTCCACCAACACCTCACTCAAATATCCAACAGTTTGATTTTGCCTGCTGCCGTTTTGACGCTTTGTCTTGTTATTATTCCCATGTGAACACTCTGCTGACTGACGGCACTGTTAGAATCAGTGTGAGGTAATAAAGTGGGATCAGAGCAGACTGCAGGAGGTTGAACATCTCTCCTTTTATTTCAGCTTCTCAGCTCTGAGTTCAGGATTCGAGCTGTTTCTCTCACAGATTAATAACACAGATGGAAGCTGAGACAGTGAGTACTGAGCGCTGAAATCAAACTGAACTTCCTGGAATGATTCTTGAACCAGAGTCGACGGTTGAAACTGTCATTGTGTTATTAATGTGAAAAGGCGCAGCTAACGGTGAGGAGGCTGCAGAGCAGAAACCCACACAGCCCGTCTGCTGCAGGAAAGGAAGTGTTGATTCGCTGGCAACAGTTTTTATGAGTCCTAATAACCACTGAGAACAGATTCATATCTGCTGCTGTACACACTCATCAACTCCTCTCCCTCTCTGTAGCTGTTTGTCTTCTCTCTTGTTGTCTGTCAGCCTTTTTTCCACTGAGCCCTCCACCCACACAGAGTTGAACTGAGCCCAGAGACCAACAATGACGACCCACCTGGAGGTCACGTCCATGGAGTTTATTTATGGGGATTTTAGCGAACAAAGCTGCACTTTACAGTTTACACTTGGTGTTGATGAAAGCCAACAAGTCCTCATACAAAAATGACAAATGGCTTCTTTGTCAGTGCCGAAAACAGAAACAAATTTCATCACAATCCATCCGAGAGTTGTTGAGATCTTTCAGGAAGGGCTTGGTAACAGGAGTTGAAGCAGCAGCAGTAAAAGGCCTTGGAAGTAAAGCAGTGTGTTGTTGTTGCCACTAGAGAGCAGCAGTATTCCCAAAGCCATGCCACATACTAATTCTATTATACTACACACTAATTGTATTATACTACATACTAATTCTATTATACTACATACTAATCATCATAGTGAACTGTTGTAGTGAACAAAACATCAGCAGTCAAACAAATCCAAGAGGGCACGACTGGGTAGCAGGTCAGGAACCAGCAACAGGTCAAAATACAGGAACAGGTACAGATGGCTGGATGCAAAGGTCACAAATAACATAGCAACATGGACAATTTAGCAAGAAATGAGAGGAAACAGACAAGATATATATTGCAGATCCTCCTCTCCACCCTGAGGATCGCTATGGGCGGCCTATAGGCCAGCCATAATAATTTCTTATATTTAGAATGAATATGATTTTTATTTTGAAATTTTTATTTTGAACCAAATTACTCATCATTACTAATTAAAAAACAAAAACAAACTTTTTATTTATTGATGCTTTAGTAAAATGTAGCCTGCCTGTTTCACAGTGAAACCCCCTCACCTGAAAATGGTACGAGTCTTTTTTTTTGTACACAACATAAAAACGTCAGATGACCTGAGAAATGTACTGATCTAAACTTACTTCTAGCTAATGTTGGAGGGGATTTCCTTGCAATGCCAGGACCTGCGCATAAATTGGGATGCCAGAAAAGACAGGAGAAGAAAAAGAGGGAGCTGGCAAGGGCTTTAGACGCAAAGAATAATGTAATGGCCAACTTTTTTCAATCAGCTCAGAAAGCTGCTCCCAGCCAGGCTGAAGAGGCGAATGATATCCAGGAGGCTAACGTTACAGCAAACGTTACTAGCCAAGAGGTAGCTAGCATCACTGAAGGAGCCACCGCCACCTGTGAGAAAGAGGATGATGTCGTTAATAGCGAAGACGTTCTGCATTTAACCCCGACACCAGGATTTAAACCAACGGTGACTTCTGTGGAGGGTATTGATAATGATGTGGTTGAGTCTACTTCTATGGAGCCAGAACCAAAAACACGGGCTGGTGGACGTGAAGGGGAAGCCTGTGAGAGTGTCACTGACCCTGGGAGCTACAAGGATCCAGGGAAATGGCCTGAAAAAATTACCGATGTAGAGAGAGAAAACATTGTTAGAGCACTGGCAGGTGTTGACAGCACTACTTTGTTAAAAAGTTTGTCAGCTAAAGATACTGAAGGCAAGCCTTTCCCAGACTATTGTGAAAAGAGACTGTTGTTTAGCGAATGTAACAAGTCATTATACTGTGTTCCATGCATTCTATTTTCTGACGAATTAGAGAAGAAGTCTACATGCGCTCTTAATAGCTGAATGGAGTTTAGGGTATCCACAACAAAGTGGCAGAAACCCGACAGTTAATAACCCGAGCATGAAAAAAGCAGCCGACATAAACACTGCTTCTGGAAGTGGAGGAATCTACAGCATTCCCTGAGACATGGTGTTGATGGCCAGTTCCAAAAATACAAGGTTTTGTTGGAAAGATTATTAGATGTTACACTCTTTTTGGCATCTAGAAATCTAGCTTTCAGAGGGGACACCTTGGTGATGTTCATAATGGAAATTTTTTAGGGCTACTCGAGCTGATTGCAAAATATGATTCTGTCATGCGAGAGCATCTAGAACAAGTCAAAGAATGTAGACAGAGAGGGGAACGGCTCCCAGCACACTATCTCTCGTGGCGCTCTCAGAAGGAATTCATTAAACTGTGTGGAAATCACGTTCTCAACACCACTCTCGGGGATAGACTCCAGTCAATCTATTTCTCTATAATATGTGATGCCACCCCTGATATATCACATGTTGAGCAGAACGTCCTGCTTCTGAGGTATGTGTCTAACGATGACACACATGGCAAAGGATGGACAATAAATGAACGTTTTATTGAGTTTGTAGACTAAGAAGACTGGAAACGAAATCACCAGCATGAGAGAGGAATCTCTTCTAAGGCATGGAATCGATCTTACTGACTGCCGTGGACAAGGGTATGATAATGGAAGTAATATGTCGGGAAAAGTTAAAGGTGTGCAAGCCCAAATTATCCAAGTAAATCCTTTGGCCACGTTTTTCACCCTGCGCATCACATACACTGAATCTAGTAGGTGTACATGCTGTCTAGTCATGTAACGAAATGTCAACATATTTCGGATGTGTCAAAAGCCTCTACGCACTGTTTAGCGCGAGTCCAGACCGGTGGTCCGTCTAAAGAAAATACGGGATGCTCCCCAACTGCCTGAGTGATACGCGATGGAGTGCAATTGAAGCACTTGATTACATAATTTCATCCTGCAAATTATCCAACGAGGCCTTATCAGATGCACGAGGACTGAGAGAATATTTCACATGATTCACAGCAGTTGTCATGTGCACTGTCTGTCTGAACATATTGAAGATAGGACTTTGCTCCTGCAGAGTGGCAGCCTATCTTTGGATCAGGAAGCAGCCAATGTTGAAGCTCTACAGCAGGAAATCTTTCTTTAAGAAAAAAGAGGGAATCAATGCTTGCTAAGGCTCAAAATATAGCCCATGCAATGAGTTCAAGGTCAGATGAACAGGACACTCCTGATGTAACATTTAGGAATTCTTTGTATTATGGTGCGATGGACAGTATTGTTGCCCAGCTGACTTCCAGATTTCAGTCAATCGGGGACATTTGCAATGATTTCAAGGTACTACTCAAGTTCCAGCATTTGAGGATCTTAAGTCATCTTGTAAAAATTTGATGACAAAATATTCCAAGGATCTATCTGAAGATCTGGAAAACCAAATGCTCCAACTGGCTAAACAGATGGTCTTTAAAGACATTATAAAGGACTTTGTATCCAGAAAGAGAAGGAAGAGTGCTGTATAGAGTATATGTAAGAGGCAAACACGAAGCCATAAGTTATGAAATTGCATTTTCTACTAAGAAATGTGTAGCAGATCTTTGTTGACCATGGTGTGTGTAAGTGTGTCAAAGATGTCTGTTATGGTGTATGGTATGGTATACCTATGCCTGTGTAGCCCCCGTAACTGAGTAAGTCTCTCTCAGTTTACATTTACGTTGATGAGTAAAGCAGATTTGGGGAGGGCCCATTCACTGGACCTTTTCAGGGCCATTTCTGTGGGCGAGCCTGCTGCCACCCTCACAGAACCGGGAGTCTCAGGCTCTGCACTCTCCCTGTTCACATCCTACCTGAAGGACTGCACTTAGTAACTTGGAGAGAATCCGTGTGCCCGGATGTGCCTGTGCCATCTAAATCTAAAACTGGCATACCCAGCATATCATACAAAATGTATGAGTTGGCTGCATATTAAAAAAAATCCTAATATTATTTCTTATTATTTCTTACACTATTGAAATTCATTGAAAAAAATAGACTAATGGACAGAGAGACTTTTCCGTCACTTGTAATGAAAGTTCAAAGTTCAACTGAGCGCAGGGTGGGCGGCGTTGGAACTGCCTTGCTATTCAATTGGCGATCAGTGACAGATCACGGCAGGCTAGCTAGCTAGCATTAGGCCTACAGATTTAATTAAAAATGAAAAGATGTCAAAACAAAGCAAACAAGGCACTCTTCTACAAAAGTGTTTTTAAGAGGCCAAGCATCGAGAAAGACGAAGAGACCACGGCAGTCAGAAAAGAGCCGTTGAGGGAAACGTCAAACGTAACACCAGGGGTGTTCCTCCATCCTCCAAAACCCTACCTCTCCAGCCACGCTCCGGGACCTTCAGGCTCTTCTAGGCTCCTCTAACCCAAAACCGACCGCTCCAGTCATGCTCCAGGACCTTCAGGCTCTTCTAGGCTCCTCTAACCCAAAACCGACCGCTCCAACGACGCTCTAGGACCTTCAGGCTCCTCTAGGCTCCTCTAACCCAAAACTGACCGCTCCAGTCATGCTCCAGGACCTTCAGGCTCTTCTAGGCTCCTCTAACCCAAAACCGATCACTCCAGCCACGCTCCGGGATCTTCAGGCTCCTCTAGGCTCCTCTAATCCAAAACCGACCACTCCAGCCACGCTCCGGAACACACACATGCCGCTGTGACGCAAAAGTACTCTTAAAAGCAACGGGTAGATGTTTCTGTACGACAAGTAGGGCCTACGCTTGGCTGGAAAAAAGCATCAAACAGGAAGCTGTATTTGTCAGCCATGTCGCCACTTCAACAAGGAATCTGATAGGTTTGGGAAAGTGTGGTTTGAACAGTTTATCTATTCTTTCATTTGAAAAGGAGCTGACAGACACTTTGGATTATGATGAAAAGATTTCATTGTTCAAGACCAAGCCCCACCATCTTGCACTGCGATGCTGTGGTATGTAGCTTACATTGCTCCTATAGTTTGCTGACACATGTAAGTCATACTAATGTGCTTTTTGTATAAACTGTGCTTTTTGATGATAGCAGTCATATTTGAAATGGGACCCGCTAGTGCATCCTATTGTGTTCTCGGCTGAGGGATTGTGAATGTAAAGATTGCTTATAAATGAAGCTGAACTTTGTTAATGTCACACTTTGGATACATGATGCTTAGTTTATGTAAGTGGCACGCTGTCAGTTTGTTTGTTTTTGCTATGTAGTGGCATTGTGCAAATAGCCTATAGGCTTAACCTAAAAAAACGTATGGTTGTGTGGTTACCCTTGCTATTAGAAAATCTGCTGTGATGTAGTGGCATGTTCAATGCTGCAGATGTTCAGTGAGTAGACCATTACAGTCGCCACAACTCCAGGTTTGACACTGCTTTTATGCAATAGTTGTACTATAACGTTATTGGGGAAATCATTGCAGCATTAGCCTAAATGAACAAATAATGTTAGAGCTCTCCACCACCACCTTATGTCTTGAAACTATCACGTGTTGCTAAGCAACAGTAAACAAAACTAGCAGCCTTCAATCAATACAATGTGTAAAACTGATAGTGGGCAAATACTGAATAATGTTTTAATGAGATCTTAAAATAAGAGTAAAAAAACTGTTATGGGTTCTGTTCTGGGTCCCCTCCTCTTCTCTCTTCACACCAAGTCACTCGGCTCTGTTATTCACTCGCATAGCTTTTCCTACCACAGCTTTGCAGATGACACTCAACTAATTCTGTCTTTCTCCGGTCTGAAACCCAGGTGGCAGCACGAATCTCTGCGTGTCTGGCTGACATCTCTCAGTGGATGTCTGCTCACCACCTGAAGCTCAACCTCGACGAGACTGAGCTGCTCCTCCTTCCAGGGAAGGCATCTGCCGTTCATGAACTCTCTATGACCATTGAGAACTCTGTGTTGTCCTCGGCTCGGACTGCAAGGAACCTGGGTGTGATACTGGATGACCAGCTGTCCTTCGCTGCCAACATCGCTGCGACGACCTGCTCCTTCACATTTATCCTTCACAACATCAGGAGGATAAGTCCGTTCCTCACCCAGGAGGCAGTGCAGGTTCTGGTCCAGGCTCTTGTCATCTCGCGCCCAGACTACTGCAACTCGCTCCTGGCTGGTGTGCCTGCATGTGCCATCCGATCTCTGCAGCTCATCCAGAATGCAGCAGGCCAGCTGGTTTTAAGCCTCCCTAAGTTCTCCCACACTACACCGCTCCTCCGCACCCTGCACTGGCTACCGGTGGCTGCTCGAATACGATTCAAGACGCTGGTACTTTCCTTTCGTTCTACGAATGGCCCAGGCCCATCCTACATCCAGGACATGGTCAAACCAAACACCCCAGCCCGTCCACAACGCTCTGCTACAGCCGGTCCGCTTGCTACTCCCTCACTACGAGGGGGACCAGGCCACCGCTCAACAACATCACCACTGTTTGCGGTCCTGGCTCCACAATGGTGGAACGAGCTCCCCATCGACATCAGAACAGCAGAAACTGAAAACTCATCTGTTCAGACTGAACCTCTTCCTGTTGTATAGGTATCAATATAGGTTCTGGTTGATTGCGAGGCAGAATTTGCTTGTATTGCTAAAGAACGATTTTTTTAGACGAGTAATAAATAACTGTTTTCAACTTTTCCATTTTTTCTATGTATCTCTCTATATTGCAGTTTTTATGTATTTTTCCCAGATATATGTGATTTATGAAATATATTTGGCTCAACTTCTAATGTGTTGGATTCAGTTTGTGCCTGTATAATATTGGCAATAATATAATATTGATTTTTGGGGCGAGTAATATCACTTTCTTCTATGTATTTTCCTATATAGTCAATTTTATTACTCTTTTTTTTCGGGATGGTTTATGTGATTGGTGATGTATATTGGACTCAGCTTCTGATGTGTTGGATTTGCTATGTGCCTGTATAATATTGATCCTGTTGTTTCTTGTTGTTCGTGCCCTCTTCACAGAGGCATGCTTTGTCCCCCATGTGTTGTCCAGCTCTGCTCTGATTGGTCCAGCTTGAGTAGATTGACTCTCAATCATGCTGATCACAGTCACCTGAGTGATGAATGTGTTTGTGTCTATATATTGTCTGCTCTGCTTTGTGACGGTGATTTGACATTGCCTGGCGAAGATCTCTCTTAGATCGAAATGCTGCTTGATAAAAATTGACGGGAGCTACTAGTACAGTGTGCGGATCTTTTGTTTGATTCTTGCCTGTAGTTTGCTTTTTGATCCAGCACCTGTAAAAGTTGTTTTGGATGTGCGTACCCTACACCCTTTCAGACTGCACCTTGGCCCATAAAAATCTCTTTCTCTTCTCTTTTCTAAATGTAGCACTTGAAGCGGTTCAGCATATCTGATGAACTTGATGTACTTGCATGATTCTTGCAATGTTTGGGTTGTATCCACATGGTTGAAATGCACTTATGGAAAGTCGCTTTGATAAAAGCGTCAGCTAAATAAACGTAATGTAATGTAAATGTAATGTATCGTGGATAATGGACTGTGATCCGTTCTGAAAAGTATAAAAATAAAGATTTCACCTCACTAATCCAGAGCATGTAAAATGTCCCAGTTAAAGGTCACTCATATACACTCTGTATATACAAACTGAGGCCTGAAATGAAATGAATAAATGAATAGAATTTAAACACAAAATATAAAAACAAACATGACAACATTAGAGGTTAGCAGTAGTACTAGGAGTGGTAACAGTAGTAATACTAACACAAGTAGTAACAGTAGCAGTAGAAGTAGTAGCAATAAGAGTGAAAGGCCTGCAGCTTGAAGGAGTTGATTTATTGTTACAGACAAAACTATTAATCAATGAATCGAAACAGATTAATTTATCACAAAAGTCAAGTCACTTAGTTGCAGCACATAATTAGAAGTACTATAAGTATTATTAGGAGCAGTAGAAACAGCAGCCACAGTAGTAGTAGTAGTAGTAGTAGTAGTACTGCCTGGTAATAGTATCAGTAGTAGTAGTAGCAGTAGTAGTAGCAGTAGTGCTGGCTGGTAATAGTAGTAACAGTAGCAGTAGTAGTAGTAGAGGCCTTGTGTGTGAGTCAGTGTGTACCTGCAGACACTAGAGGGCAGCAGTGTGAAGGATCTGTTCTACACAGTAACAGCAGTACAGTAGTTGGAGCAGTATTAGTATTAGTAGCAGTAGTAGTAGTAGTATCAGGTGGAGACGCAGTGTGTTGTTGCAGACACTAGAGGGCAGCAGTGTGACAGTTATAATCCTGACAGCAGCAGCACAGAACAGATAGAAGTACTGTCATATAAACTGTAGTACGAGGTGATAACTACAGGTTTAAAGTGACGGCTTGAGTGTAAAAAACATCTTGGATCAACATAAAGATCATTCACAATATATTATGGAAAATGTTCTGTAATAATATCAAATATTATGTAATAAATAGGAGAGAGTTAGTTTAGGTTTTGCTCAGTCAGGACATGTGGTTGTGTCCTGAAAACATGTAGATACAGGTACAGGTTATCTTTATATCAGCTCTATATAGGAAATATAAATATATATGAAAAAAATATGAAATATAAATATAGATCAAATATATATGGAATAAAAAATAAAACTGGTGACTTGTATATTTTAGTTTATTTCAGCTTAGGACTCAAATGTTAAACCCTTTCTTTGAATATTTATGAATAAACATTCAGTTTTTTCCAAATGAGCTGCAGATTGTTTTTATTTTGTAATATTAGAATTACAATTGAATATTATAGGCCTATACAAATTAAAATGTTGCTATTTGAATTACAAGCAAGTATCGATAATAATGAAACTGAACTTACACAAACTTGATTTTATTTTTCTGTATCAAAGCATGTGGACCTGAACTTTAAATTATACCCAGACATTCAGCAGGAAAATACTGACATTTTATTGAAAATATTTAATATACAGAAATATTCACAGTAAACTGAAAATATTGTAACTGTGACAAAATATTCAGATTGGTCCCAAATCATATATTATTTGATAATATTTGAAGTGTAAAAACATATGGGACTGTTCAAATGATTTTATTCTATGTCTTAAATCCTCATATTGTCAAACTAAAATGTATCAGACAAATAATAAGTGTTCAAAGAACATTTAGAGGGTTTCTGTTGTTGTTGATTCTCAGTGCACTTGTGTAAGTTACAGTTTAAATCAGACTGGCAGCAGAAGTGGGATTATTAGTATTTTATCAGTAGTTTCATTGCAGTTTACTACGGTGGCAAACACAAGCAATTAAAAAAACATCTTCATTAATTTGACAACACGTGCAGCATTTGAAAACACGCTGCAACTACACACACTTTCTTAGTGTCCTCTGTAAACACTTCTGTTTTGTGTGTATTTGCAGCGTGTTTTCTAAATGCTGCACGTGTTGTCAAATGAATGAAGATGTTTTCTTGATTTGCTTGTGTCTTCTTATGTTGCAGTGCGTTTGCCTTTGTCAGCCACTGTAGTTTAGAGTGGGAAAACTATATTTTAGGTTTCATGTGTCACAGAAATGAAATGATGAAATGAAAGGACAGAAATGTAAAGGGACGTTTAAGGGTTCAAATCACAGCTCAGGAGTTTGGTGGATTTGTAGTTTTGTGTTTTCATCACAGCTGTTCAACAACAGATAACAGTCTGTGTTACTAAATTCACCACCAGCCTGAATGTGTCTGTGGTGACATGAATGTTGTTTTGTATTTCTGCTTCATCGTGACCCAGATTTTTGATCTGCTGTCAGATTCAAACCAAGACGAAGAAACTTCTCACTGAATCAGTTCAGAGAAGCAGAGAAGTCTGGGAAAAAGAATCGTTTAGAAACAACGTTAAAATAACGAGAATAAAAGAAAGATAAATAGTGTGAATAATAAATGAATCCCCTCTGCTGGCTGACAGTAACCTTCATCTTCTCTTTCAACAACAGACACTTGAAGATTGAACACAACCGAGTTTTGGAGAATGAAGGTCTCAGTCTGACGAACCACACAATGAAAAACAAGAAGCTCTTTCTACGTTTTATACTAGAGATATACAACTACATGTTGCTGCCTTGAATTGATCATTTTCACTGTTAAAATCAGCCGAGTTTGTCGTTTTCCTTCTTTCTAATGTAGCTGTAGTGATTTGAAATACTTCAGCAGAGGTGATGAAGTGTGATGAAAGCAGAATGAGCTCTGCTGTCACATTAACACCTGTGTACAAACAGTGATGTGTCGGTGATGTGCAGCAGCAGACAGGATGCAGTCCTCCATCTCTATGGTAACCGTGCGCTGCCTGTTGCTCCTCGGCTCCGCCTCCTCTCCCCTTTAAAACCACACGACAGCTTCAGCTGAGCTGTCAATCGGCAGCAGCGGCCTTATCTGTCCGCCGCAGGGGCTGATGGGAGGTCTGAGGACCTGTTAGAAACCACGTGGCCCTCGTCTGATCTCGCAGCTCGTCCTTGTTTGGCCTCGGCTGCATCAGAGCGCCACTTCTCCCCAGGTTCACCAGAGGAAACGCCACTGCACACAATGCTTTCCCTCCCAGCTGCTGCTCTGTGCTGTCTGTGTTCAGGTGAGTGTTTCCAGCCAATCAGGAGCCAGCAAACTCAACCTGTAACAAACACTGTCACACTGACCTTCATCCATCTGTCTGTTTCTCTACAGCGCTGGTTGCCATGGCAGCAGAGCTGATTCAGGATGATTTAACATTGACCAGGAGAGTTGGTGAAGCTGTCTCCTTCAGCTGTGGAGGAACTGACCAGTGTGATGGCAGTTATGTATACTGGTACCAGAAGAAAGACACAGAAACATTCACAGTGATTCTTGATATTAATAGGCGTAATGGTGTCATAGATTCACGATACAATCATCCTCAGATAAATGATTTCTCAGCTGTGAATAAACAGAACGGCTGTGAGTTGGAGATCAAGAGAGTTAAACTCTCTCATTCAGCCTCCTACTACTGCGCCTGTAGGAAGTATGTTACCCACAGTGAGAAATGATCCCTGCAGCCTGAACAAAAACCAACAGATGTCAAACAGTGTTTGTGACAGGAAGAGAGCAGCAAACCACAGCCCAGGTTCACATATTTCACCTCCATCTCAGCCAGAGTCACAAACATACTGAACTGAGGGATTTATTTCATATTAGATTTATTTATATTTCCATCAGATATTCCAGCAGCTTCATTGTTGTTCCACACAGTGAGGACAAACTAGCAGCACAGAAGCACAATGATGAAACAAGGTCAAGAGAAAACAAGAAAAGTGCAAACTGAACACAAACAGGATCCAGATGAAATAACAAACATGTTTTATTTTTTAAAGTAATACTTAAACAAACTTTTGTATAATGTAACAACAAATTTCCAGTCAAATGTTCCAGATGAAGATTAAAATCGTCCTCTTTGTTCTGCTGCTGGAATAAAGTCCATTCCTCGCTCACAATACTAATCTGCTCTTAATGAAAACTCTTCCAGCAGCACTTGTTGTTTAACACCTTTCAGCAGATTTCACCAGATCATTTCACTTTATTACATTTTAAGAGACAAATCTTGGACACATGTCAGGTCAGGATGTTGCCCTTCTAGCAGCGGGTTATTAGGACGCTGGTTTCGCTGCCAGATTTCCAGAAATGTCCTGTGGATGTTTCTGGTTCCCAGAGGATGAATCCTAACATTTATGGTGACCTCCTGACCTTTCCTCTAGCGCCACCATCAGGACAAAAGTTTCTCTAGACCAACACTTCAGCGTCTTGAAAGTTAATGTCTTGACTTTTAATAAACTTACTGAAAACTTTAAGGCTCCCGGAGAATGAAACACTTTGTGACATTTAAAGCTGCACAAATCAATATTTTCATATGAACAAAGGCTGAAATGACTTTGTGGAATGGAGGCGGACTGGTCGTTGGGAGGACCAGGAGGTTTCCCAGTGGCTGTTACACAAACTGATGCAATGAACAAACAAAGGTAACATGTTAATGCAGGTATAGTGTTAACCATGTTCACCATCTTAGTTTAGCGTGTTAGCATGCTAATGTAACCACTCCCTCTGCGCCCCCCGCCTGCAGGAATCTCTCTACGCCCCCTGGGACTCTGCGCTGTGTTTCTGATGTGTGGTTGTCAGGAAGAAACATCCGTTCTGGATCGGGGTTGAGACCTGGTAGCACTTTATTGGCTAACAACAACAGCTCTCGTCTCTGCTGCTCAGGGCCGGCTCCACAGTTATTGATATATTTCAGTATCGATCTAGCTTACTACGATGCCAAGTGGCTCATGCCAGCCAGAAAGCTAATGCGCAAGGTAACCATGACGATGGAACTCTGTTTGATTGGCCACTTGCCTCAGTTAAGACTTTACGTCCAAACTAGTTGCCCATGTAATCGTGGTGCAACCAGTTTTAGTACCTTACAGACTAACTAGCCGTTACTAAGCCTCGAGTGTCGACTTTCCACCCTGACTTAGGAGAGAACTTACACACAGCTGGTGCAACCCAGTGCAGAACCCTGTTTTTATGGATACAGCGTTAGCCATTATCACTGATACTGGTCAGCCAAACTTCAGCACAATGCCTTACGTTCTAGGAAGGAGCATATGAACAAAGGCTGAAATGACTTTGTGGAATGGAGGCGGACTGGTCGTTGGGAGGACCAGGAGGTTTCCCAGCGGCTGTTACACAAACTGATGCAATGAACAAACAAAGGTAACATGTTAATGCAGGTATAGTGTTAACCATGTTCACCATCTTAGTTTAGCGTGTTAGCATGCTAATGTAACCACTCCTCTGCTGCTGGAATAAAGTCCATTCCTCGCTCACAATACTAATCTGCTCTTAATGAAAACTCTTCCAGCAGCACTTGTTGTTTAACACCTTTCAGCAGATTTCACCAGATCATTTCACTTTATTACATTTTAAGAGACAAATCTTGGACACATGTCAGGTCAGGATGTTGCCCACAGTGAGAAATGATCCCTGCAGCCTGAACAAAACCAACAGATGTCAAACAGTGTTTGTGACAGGAAGAGAGCAGCAAACCACAGCCCAGGTTCACATATTTCACCTCCATCTCAGCCAGAGTCACAAACATACTGAAAACTTTAAGGCTCCCGGAGAATGAAACACTTTGTGACATTTAAAGCTGCACAAATCAATATTTTCATATGAACAAAGGCTGAAATGACTTTGTGGAATGGAGGCGGACTGGTCGTTGGGAGGACCAGGAGGTTTCCCAGCGGCTGTTACACAAACTGATGCAATGAACAAACAAAGGTAACATGTTAATGCAGGTATAGTGTTAACCATGTTCACCATCTTAGTTTAGCGTGTTAGCATGCTAATGTAACCACTCCTCTGCTGCTGGAATAAAGTCCATTCCTCGCTCACAATACTAATCTGCTCTTAATGAAAACTCTTCCAGCAGCACTTGTTGTTTAACACCTTTCAGCAGATTTCACCAGATCATTTCACTTTATTACATTTTAAGAGACAAATCTTGGACACATGTCAGGTCAGGATGTTGCCCTTCTAGCAGCGGGTTATTAGGACGCTGGTTTCACCAGATCATTTCACTTTATTACATTTTAAGAGACACACAGTTTCTACACAGACACACAACGCTTGCTGTTATGCAACACAGAGGTTGTTCATGTCCCACTGTAACCAGTCCACTTGGTCTGTCTGTCCCTGTAACCAGTCCACTTGGTCTGTCTGTCCCAATATAACCAGTCCACTCAGTCTGTCTGTCCCTGTAACCAGTCCACTTGGTCTGTCTGTCCCTCTGTAACCAGTCCACTCAGCCTGTCCCAATATAACCAGTCCACTCAGTCTGTCTGTCCACTGTAACCAGTCCACTCAGCCTGTCCCAATACAACCAGTCCACTCAGTCTGTCTGTCCCACTGTAACCAGTCCTCCTGCTCCTCAAAGTTTTAAACACTTTGGGCTGGATGAGGCTCTGCAGTCACAACTGTGGCAGAAATGGTCAGAACAGCAGAAGGCCTCACACACCTCACTGAAGGTAGAAGTTCCAGCAATGTAGCAACAAAATCACCGCTGGAGGATCCACCGTGAGAATTTTAGCATTTAGCATTTTTCCAGACCCAGCATGCACCTGTTGGTCACTCAGCATCTTGGGTGTGTTTGATTTGTTCACTTAGCTCCACCTGGTGCATTAAATCACTGACTGATGAGGGTAGATCGACCTTTTAACTGCGTGTCAGCTGCAGAGTCGTCCGTCGTGGAGCTCTCTGAGCTCCGCCTCCTGCCACATGCACACCAGCAGCTTCTTCTCTGTTTCAAGCGACCTCCCACCAGAAGGTGGCGCTCTGACACGCCTGTATGGCCTATGCCTTTAGCCGGCCCTGCTGCTGCTGTTCACCACAGTGGCTCCTGGCTCCATAACCTTACGGGTAGTGCAAAGTCAGCTGTTTTTACAGAAATATATTCAAGAGAAAAAAAAAATAAATCTAACATTGAAAATAATATGTTAAAATTAAGATTTCTGTAAATTAAATTAAACTCTCAGCATATGATTTACTGCTGTGAGCATAAAATAACTTGTCAAATGAAATATTTGGTAAACAAAGAGCTGAAGCCACAGAATAACGCCACCGGGACACAGCAAGCAGCCAAAATTACAGCCAATATTTCAGAACAAAACACAGTGCTTAGAATCAGAATCAGAAATACTTTATTGATCCTCAAAACTCTTTGTTACAGTAGCTGTCTTGCCAGTGCACACAGAAAGTACTGTAAACACTTCAGGTCAGTAAATTAAGTATCCTGTCGGTATGTATGATAAACCAAGTGTCAAGTACCAGTCTTTACTGGTTGGTGATGAAAGTACAGTTCTACAATGTAACTCCATGTAATAAATAATATTAATAAGCCATGATGTACTGTCAAGAGTAATTGAGGTATATGTATCAGTAGCAATAAATGCTAACAAGTAATATTGCACGGAGGTCACAGAATATTGCATTTTATCAATTATTGAGATGTAATGATCAATGTCCAGTTTAGTGACCTGTCAAACAGACCAACCCTTAGAAGGATTAAAGAGTCTGATCCACAGGCAGGAATGACTTCCTGTCGCCTGTGGTGCTCTGTATGAGTCTTCCGCTGAAGGCTTTGCTTGACCAGCACTCACAGCTGGGACATGTCCAAGATGGCCTGTAGTTTGGCAGTCCTTCTCTCTGACACCACTGCCAGAGAGTCCAGCTCTTCATTCAGTGTTGTGATACACACAGATTCTGGACCCAAAAGCACGACTGACACACAGAGATGGGTGATGAGTTTCAGTGTTGTGATACACACAGATTCTGGACCCAAAAGCACGACTGACACACAGAGATGGGTGATGAGTTTCAGTGTTGTGATACACACAGATTCTGGACCCAAAAGCACGACTGACACACAGAGATGGGTGATGAGTTTCAGTTTGTTGTCAAGTGTACTCCCAGGTCTGTAGTCCTCCACAATGTCCACACTGACCCTGGATGGAAACCGGGTCACTGGTGCCCACCAGAAGGTGGCGCTCTAGACATGTATGGCCTATGCCTTTAGCCGGCCCTGCTGCTGCTGTTCACCACAGTGGCTCCTGGCTCCATAACCTTACGGGTAGTGCAAAGTCAGCTGTTTTTACAGAAATATATTCAAGAAAAAAAAAAATAAATCTAACATTGAAAATAATATGTTAAAATTAAGATTTCTGTAAATTAAATTAAACTCTCAGCATATGATTTACTGCTGTGAGCATAAAATAACTTGTCAAATGAAATATTTGTAAACAAAGAGCTGAAGCCACAGAATAACAGATGAACTGGATGGGTGGTTTTAGTTCTGATATTTCAGTCTGAACCTAAAACATCGACCTGCTGGTGGCGCTAGATAAAGAGTCAGAATCAACAAAGTGAATTAATGAAGTTAATCCTCTGGGGACCAAGAATGTCTGAACAAAATTTCATGTCAATCCATCCGTCCATCCTTTGGTCCAGGTCCAGTCCATCTGGACTAAAGCAGTGGACCGACAGACATTAGCATCCATAGAGCAGCACTGCTAGTGTGTCTAAAGAGACAATAAAAGAAGAGACAGTCATGTTGATATGAACATCAGAGAAACACATCATGGAGCTGAAATATGATCCTGCTTCATAATTTGGACTCGTTCACCTCAGCTGACACATTCAGCAGCAGACAGGTTTTTGTATCAGTCTGTTTCACTGTGGGAGGATATAGCTACCTCATCTTTGGCTCTGGAACTAAACTGTATGTAACAGGTAAGAATAAACATTCATTTTCCTTCAGTTGTTTTATTGAACAAGTTGAAAATGTGTTTTAATGAGTTTCTGCTGCTTCAGGCTTTACATGTTAGTTTTTTCATAATTAGCAGAGAATTCTTGCAGCCATGCAGCTGTTGTTACATAAAAAAGGTTCATGATTCCTGAAAAGATGTTGAAATCTCACTGCACAGCTGAAGTTAGTCTTTATTTCTGCATGAGAAAATAATTGTATTTTAGAGCTAAAACAGTCTGATAATGTTAATATTACAGTC
>CM050857.1:6225958-6244613 GCA_027580175.1 Siniperca scherzeri | reverse complement strand
ATGGAGCACAGAAACTGATCTTCAGATAGCAGACAGCTGACGGCAGCCATATCTACACACTGAGAAGAAAAGTGAAGGAGTTGACAAAAACAACAAAAACTTTTATGCATAAAGTTTTATTAACTGTACTGTATAATTATATAAAATAAGTAATTTGTGATTATTTATATATGCTGGTTGTTGAAACTGTAAACATGCGGCTGTGTTGAAAAAGACCTGAAGACTTAATTTACTTACTTAATTGTCCTTGTCTCGACTGCAGCTCGGCTGTCGCCTGACAAACTTTCTGTTTCCGTCAGACCAATCAGACTTGAGGATGTACTCTTTAAAGTATTGTAAACAATCCTTCGGTCCCATTGTAACAAACACCATTAACACTTTCACAGCAGTGGAGAAATTATTAAGTTACAACAACAAATGGCACCTACAGACTCCCCTATGGTGTAATAGGAATATTAAATGTGGTTCTGAACCATTCACATCAGAACAGTGGTCAAAGCAGGAATAAGGACTCTTGCTGACATATGGAATGATAACGGGATGCTCAGCCTTCAAAACCACGTGGACCAGATGCATCAACACAGAGACGGGATCAATTCCTCTCAAAGAGGTCAAGGTGTGTTCACTGACCTGGTTCAATAATAACAGCAGTGAAGTTGAGCTTGAATGGAAGGTAACTGACAGTGAGGAAAAACCAGAATGAACGACTCTGATGTAACAGACAGTGCGAGCTGTGAGAAGTGATGAAAAGAAACAACACAGGTCAGACAGTGAATGTGCACAGTCGCCTCGTTTGTCTTCACCCTGATCTTTTGGGGGAAAACAGCTAATGTTCCAGCACCACACCTGTCAGCCGGCACCTGATAGCATGCAGCTGCCATCATTAGAGTCTTCTGTTGAACTTCATTTGCTCAGTTTGAGAAGATTTGAGTTCCTCTGCAGCTCAAGTGTTTATCGATTTGCAGTGGTGGAATGTAACTAAGTACATTTACTCAAGTACAATTTACTTCTACTTCACTACATTTCAGAGGTAAATATTGAACTTTTTACTTCACTGCAATTATTTGACAGCTTTAGTTAAAAGTTACTTTACAAATTAAGATTTTTGCACACGAAACATACAAAACTGTACAAGTACAGCTGAAACAATTAATCATTTGACAGAAAATTAACTGACAACTATTTTGATGGTTGAAGTCATTTTTCATGTAAAAACATTTCCTGGTTCCAGCTTCTCAGATGTGAAGATTTGCTGCTTTTCGTTTGAATGTACATTTCTTCCACCTGACCATGGACGTACAGTTTTTTCTTGCACCAAATCCTAGACTGTATAAAAGAAGTGGAAGTAGTCACAGTGACGTCACCCATTGGTTTGTGGACTAACGTTTTGAAGCTACGAGTTTGGCATTTTGGCAGTCGGCATTTTGTTTTTTTGTAACCAGTGACAGGAAGTAACCATATTTGGAAGAGGGGCTGGAGCTGGGGAGTATAACAAACACCAAGTTTTCAGCTAATGCTAGTGCTAGCCTGGTTGGCAAGATGAATCCGTAATTCACGTTAACTGTGATATTAATTGGGATGCTAATTTTGGCTAGCAAAAAAAAGGCTTAAAACAAAATGTACTCACCAGAAAAAATGAACAGCCGACTCCTAGAGACTACTAGAGTGTCTTTTAGTACAAGTGAACGCTGAACAAGACATTTTTAGGCAACCAAAGTGTTACAAGCAACTTTCATGAACTGAAAAAACTGTGAAAGGGTCAAAGTTCTTAGACGAAAACACCAACAGCACCAGGGCTGGACTGGGAATGCAAAATGGCCTTTTTGACTGGGCTGGGAAACACCCCAACCCCCAATAGGACAATACAGCAGTTAAATTTTTATAGGTTTGGTTCCTTCATTAAATCCTTGTGAGAGAAATGGTCTAAATCGTTGAGTAGTCTCTAATTTGTTAATGCTAAGTAGCCTACTAACTTGTCAATAATCATAACCATTCATGCATAACAACGAGTTCAACAGTGGCGTCTGGCCAATAGAGGGCGCTAGGGCGCCGCCCTCCTTGAGCCACAAAAAACCCATTACTACTAGTACTAATAAGAATAAATAAAAACAATTGTCAATATTTTAGTGTTTGAAATATGGAATTCACCCAGTAATATGTGTAAAATATGTTAGAAAATCATCTGCGCAACATTTATGCGTTTCCTACACGTCTGCCTGTCTGCATGTCTCAGCAGCTCTGGGGCGACGGGGAAATCGCCCACAGGAGGCGGGTCTGAGCAGCAGTTTAGCCAAAGATATGAACGCCCCAAGCGACACAGTTTATACAGTCTCTGGTCAGGACCTTCTTTTATACATTCTATGGTCAAGCCCTCTACAGGTGCCATTTTAACTACATGAAAATGGCGAGCGCGACCACTAAGACGGTGTAGTCCCTCATTCGTCCAGGAGTGTTCTATTGTAGAAAAGGTTTCAGTCGTAGTCATCTGGACACTGTTTTTAGAATCAAGACGTTTCGGCTCCCATCCGGAAGTCATTCTCAATTGTGAAAAAATGGGACGGGAACTAGAAATTTAAGCTACTCTTTGTTACAAAAGCCCTGCCCTCAGGAAGGAATCTGCCTGAGTATCTGTTAATAGCTAGTTTCACCTGAAACTGACCTAATAGTTTCAAGATGGCCCAGTAATCAGTAATCAGGCCTATTGTTTTCTGGCTGCATCTACTACATCACTGTTAAGTACCTGATAAGCATGTGATTGGCGTGACCAAGGTGATAATACACTCTGATAGACTTTGGGCAGATTAAATCTCAGACCACCATTTCTGTTCAAAGAGGGTTCTCTTTTTTCACAAAAATGGCTTCCTTGACACCCCGTTCAAACCAACTCTTCTCTCTACTTAGAATCTTCACCTTGCTGTCTTCAAATGTGTGGTTTGTAGCTTTTAGATGCAAATGCACGGCGCTCTGTAATCCTGAGTTAGTGTGTCGTCTGTGCTGATGAAGTCTTTTGTGAAGTGTTTGGTCTCACCTATGTACCGTTCTTTGCAGTTTTACTCACTGCACTGAATGGAGTAGACTACATTGCTCTGTTTCTGTGTGGGTAACTTGTCCTTAGGGTGAACGAGTTTCTGTCTTAAAGTGTTGCCTGGTTTAAAGAAAACAGGAACATCAGAATCAGAATCAGAAATATTTTATTGATCCCCATAGGGAAACTCTCGTGCTGTCTAAAGATCCTTTGTAGTTTTTCAGACAGTCCAGATACATAAGAAATGGAGACACCGTTCCTTCTCGGTTCTGTTACACTTTTGTCCTGTTTTTTGGCTCTTTTAACTTTGTTGATGGCTCAAGTAGGATAACCACAGGCTGAGAGTGCCTTCTGGACATGCCTTTCCTCTTTCTTCTTACCCTCTGAGCCGGTGGGCACTTCTTGGGCTCTATGTTGTAATGTCCGGATTACACCCAGCTTGTGCTGTAGTGGATGGTGTGAGTCAAAGAGCAAGTATTGATCCGTATGTGTTGGTTTCCTGTACACTTCTATCTGGAGCTTTTCGTCCTCTCCTCTGAGTGTAGAACAATCAAGAAAGGCCAAGCGGTTCTCTTTGGCGTCCTCACGCGTGAACTTGATGTTGGGGTCCCCAGTATTGATATGCTCTGAGAACGCTTCCAAGTCTTGTTTCTTGATTTTCACAAAGGTGTCACCCATGTAGCGGTACCAATGACTTGGTGGTGTGCCCGGGAACGAGGATAATGCCTTCTTCTCAAACTGTTCCATGTACAGGTTGGCCACGATGGGAGAGACCGGAGAGCCCATAGCACAGCCGTGAATCTGTCTGTAGAAGTGTCCCCGGAATTGGAAGAAGGTTGTGTTGAGACAGATGTCTAATAGTTTGCATATGTGTTCAGGTGTAAGCTTGGTCCTTTGCTGCAAGGTGGAGTCCTCCTGCAGTCTTCTCCTCACCGCTGTCACTGCTTCTGAGGTCGGGAGGCAAGTGAACAAGGACACAACATCATAAGAAACCATAATGTCATCTGGGTCCAACTGAAGATGTTTCACTTTGTCCTATCATAGAAAAGGTTTCAGTCGTAGTCATCTGGACACTGTTTTCAGAATCAAGACGTTTCGGCTCCCATCCGGAAGTCATTCTCAATTGTGAAAAAATTGGACGGAACTGGAAATTTAAGCTACTCTGTGTTACATAAGCCCTGCCCTCAGGAAGGAATCTGCCTGAGTATCTGTTAATAGCTAGTTTCACCTGAAACTGACCTAATAGTTTCAAGATGGCCCAGTAATCAGTAATCAGGCCTATTGTTCTCTGGCTGCATCTACTTCATCACTGCTAAGTGCCTGATTAGCATGTGATAGGCGTGACCAAGGTGATAATACACTCTGATAGACTTTGGGCAGATTAAATCTCAGACCACCATTTCTGTTCAAAGAGGGTTCTCTTTCTTCACAAAATGGCTTCCTTGACACCCGTTCAAACCAACTCTTCTCTCTACTAAGAATCTTCACCTCGCTGTCTTCAAATGTGTGGTTTGTAGCTTTTAAATGCAAATGCACAGCGCTCTGTAATCCTGAGTTAGCGTGTCGCCTGTGCTGATAAAGTCTTCTGTGAAGTGGCTGTTTGGTTTCGCCTATGTACCGTTCTTTGCAGTTTTCCTCACTGCACTGAATGGAGTAGACAACATTGCTCTGTTTCTGTGTGGGTAACTTGTCCTTAGGGTGAACGAGTTTCTGTCTTAAAGTGTTGCCTGGTTTAAAGAAGACAGGAACATCGTGCTGTCTAAAGATCCTTTGTAGTTTTCAGACAGTCCAGATACATAAGAAATGGAGACACCGTTCCTTCTCGGTTCTGTTACACTTTTGTCCTGTTTTTGGCTCTTTTAACTTTGTTGATGGCTCAAGTAGGATAACCACAGGCTGAGAGTGCCTTCTGGACATGCCTTTCCTCTTTCTTCTTACCCTCTGAGCCGGTGGGCACTTCTTGGGCTCTATGTTGTAATGTCCGGATTACACCCAGCTTGTGCTGTAGTGGATGGTGTGAGTCAAAGAGCAAGTATTGATCCGTATGTGTTGGTTTCCTGTACACTTCTATCTGGAGCTTTTCGTCCTCTCCTCTGAGTGTAGAACAATCAAGAAAGGCCAAGCGGTTCTCTTTGGCGTCCTCACGCGTGAACTTGATGTTGGGGTCCACAGTATTGATATTCTCTGAGAACGCTTCCAAGTCTTGTTTCTTGATTTTCACAAAGGTGTCATCCATGTAGCGGTACCAATGACTTGGTGGTGTGCCCGGGAACAAGGATAATGCCTTCTTCTCAAACTGTTCCATGTACAGGTTGGCCACGATGGGAGAGACCGGAGAGCCCATAGCACAGCCGTGAATCTGTCTGTAGAAGTGTCCCCGGAATTGGAAGTAGGTTGTGTTGAGACAGATGTCTAATAGTTTGCATATGTGTTCAGGTGTAAGCTTGGTCCTTTGCTGCAAGGTGGAGTCCTCCTGCAGTCTTCTCCTCACCGCTGTCACTGCTTGAGGTCGGGATGCAAGTGAACAAGGACACAACATCATAAGAAACCATAATGTCATCTGGGTCCAACTGAAGATGTTTCACTTTTGTCCTATCATAGAAAAGGTTTCAGTCGTAGTCATCTGGACACTGTTTTCAGAATCAAGACGTTTGGCTCCCATCCGGAAGTCATTCTCAATTGTGAAAAATTGGACGGAACTGGAAATTTAAGCTAGTCTGAGTTACATAAGCCCTGCCCTCAGGAAGGAATCTGCCTGAGTATCTGTTAATAGCTAGTTTCACCTGAAACTGACCTAATAGTTTCAAGATGGCCCAGTAATCAGTAATCAGGCCTATTGTTCTCTGGCTGCATCTACTTCATCACTGCTAAGTGCCTGATTAGCATGTGATAGGCGTGACCAAGGTGATAATACACTCTGATAGACTTTGGGCAGATTAAATCTCAGACCACCATTTCTGTTCAAAGAGGGGTTCTCTTCTTCACAAAATGGCTTCCTTGACACCTCGTTCAAACCAACTCTTCTCTCTACTAAGAATCTTCACCTCGCTGTCTTCAAATGTGTGGTTTGTAGCTTTTAAATGCAAATGCACAGCGCTCTGTAATCCTGAGTTAGCGTGTCGCCTGTGCTGATAAAGTCTTCTGTGAAGTGGCTGTTTGGTTTCGCCTATGTACCGTTCTTTGCAGTTTTCCTCACTGCACTGAATGGAGTAGACAACATTGCTCTGTTTCTGTGTGGGTAACTTGTCCTTAGGGTGAACGAGTTTCTGTCTTAAAGTGTTGCCTGGTTTAAAGAAGACAGGAACATCGTGCTGTCTAAAGATCCTTTGTAGTTTTTCAGACAGTCCAGACACATAAGGAATGGAGACACCGTTCCTTCTTGGTTCAGTTACACTTTTGTCCTGTTTTTTGGCTCTTTTAACTCTGTTGATAGCCCAAGTAGGATAACCACAGGCTGAGAGTGCATTCTGGACATGCCTTTCCTCTTTCTTCTTACCCTCTGAGCCTGTGGGCACTTCTTTGGCTCTGTGTTGTAATGTCCGGATTACACCCAGCTTGTGCTGTAGTGGATGGTGTGAGTCAAAGAGCAGGTATTGATCCGTATGTGTTGGTTTCCTGTACACTTCTATCTGGAGCTTTCCGTCCTCTCCTCTGAGAGTAGAACAATCAAGAAAGGCCAAGCGGTTCTCTTTGCATCCTCACGCGTGAACTTGATGTTGGGGTCCACCGTATTGATATGCTCTGAGAACGCTTCCAAGTCTTGTTTCTTGATTTTCACAAAGGTGTCATCCACGAACGGTACCAATGACTTGGTGGTGTGCCCGGAACGAGGATAATGCCTTCTTCTCAAACTGTTCCATGTACAGGTTGGCCACGATGGGAGAGACCGGAGAGCCCATAGCACAGCCGTGAATCTGTCTGTAGAAGTGTCCCCGGAATTGGAAGAAGGTTGTGTTGAGACAGATGTCTAATAGTTTGCATATGTGTTCAGGTGTAAGCTTGGTCCTTTGCTGCAAGGTGGAGTCCTCCTGCAGTCTTCTCCTCACCGCTGTCACTGCTTCTGAGGTCGGGAGGCAAGTGAACAAGGACACAACATCATAAGAAACCATAATGTCATCTGGGTCCAACTGAAGATGTTTCACTTTTGTCCTATCATAGAAAAGGTTTCAGTCGTAGTCATCTGGACACTGTTTTCAGAATCAAGACGTTTCGGCTCCCATCCGAAGTCATTCTCAATTGTGAAAAAATTGGACGGAACTGGAAATTTAAGCTAGTCTGAGTTACATAAGCCCTGCCCTCAGGAAGGAATCTGCCTGAGTATCTGTTAATAGCTAGTTTCACCTGAAACTGACCTAATAGTTTCAAGATGGCCCAGTAATCAGTAATCAGGCCTATTGTTCTCTGGCTGCATCTACTTCATCACTGCTAAGTGCCTGATTAGCATGTGATAGGCGTGACCAAGGTGATAATACACTCTGATAGACTTTGGGCAGATTAAATCTCAGACCACCATTTCTGTTCAAAGAGGGGTTCTCTTCTTCACAAAATGGCTTCCTTGACACCTCGTTCAAACCAACTCTTCTCTCTACTAAGAATCTTCACCTCGCTGTCTTCAAATGTGTGGTTTGTAGCTTTTAAATGCAAATGCACAGCGCTCTGTAATCCTGAGTTAGCGTGTCGTCTGTGCTGATAAAGTCTTCTGTGAAGTGGCTGTTTGGTTTCGCCTATGTACCGTTCTTTGCAGTTTTCCTCACTGCACTGAATGGAGTAGACAACATTGCTCTGTTTCTGTGTGGGTAACTTGTCCTTAGGGTGAACGAGTTTCTGTCTTAAAGTGTTGCCTGGTTTAAAGAAGACAGGAACATCGTGCTGTCTAAAGATCCTTTGTAGTTTTTCAGACAGTCCAGACACATAAGGAATGGAGACACCGTTCCTTCTTGGTTCAGTTACACTTTTGTCCTGTTTTTTGGCTCTTTTAACTCTGTTGATAGCCCAAGTAGGATAACCACAGGCTGAGAGTGCATTCTGGACATGCCTTTCCTCTTTCTTCTTACCCTCTGAGCCTGTGGGCACTTCTTGGCTCTGTGTTGTAATGTCCGGATTACACCCAGCTTGTGCTGTAGTGGATGGTGTGAGTCAAAGAGCAGGTATTGATCCGTATGTGTAGGTTTCCTGTACACTTCTATCTGGAGCTTTCCGTCCTCTCCTCTGAGAGTAGAACAATCAAGAAAGGCCAAGCGGTTCTCTTTGCATCCTCACGCGTGAACTTGATGTTGGGGTCCACCGTATTGATATGCTCTGAGAACGCTTCCAAGTCTTGTTTCTTGATTTTCACAAAGGTGTCATCCACGTAACGGTACCAATGACTTGGTGGTGTGCCCGGAACGAGGATAATGCCTTCTTCTCAAACTGTTCCATGTACAGGTTGGCCACAATGGGAGAGACCGGAGAGCCCATAGCACAACCGTGAATCTGTCTGTAGAAGTGTCCCCGAATTGGAAGTAGGTTGTGTTGAGACAGATGTCTAATAGTTTACATATGTGTTCAGGTGTAAGCTTGGTCCTTTGCTGCAAGGTGGAGTCCTCCTGCAGTCTTCTCATCACCGCTGTCACTGCTTCTGAGGTTGGGATGCAAGTGAACAAGGACACTACATCATAAGAAACCATAACGTCATCTGGGTCCAACTGGAGATGTTTCACTTTTGTCCACAAATTTCTGTGTGTTTTCCACATGATGTACTGTGTTCCCCACCAACGGAGCCAAGATTGTAGTCAAATGTTTGGCTATGTTGTATGTGATGGAATCTGTGCTGCACACGATGGGTCTGAGTGGAACATTCTCTTTGTGAATTTTGGGAAGGCCATAGATGCATGGAATGGCTTCCCAGGGTATAGTCTGTAGTACAGAGGCCTGTCTATCACCTCCTCCTTCTCAAGCTTCTGTAGACAGTCTATAACCTTCTTCTTGTAGCCATTGGTTGGATCTCTTTTAAGTTTTTGATATGTGGTTGTGTCTTCAAGAAGGTTGTTGACCTTGGTTTCATAATCGGCTGTGTTCAGAATCACAGTGCAGCGACCCTTGTCTGCTGGTAGAATGTTTATGCTGTGATCCTTCTGCAGTGCTGAGAGTGCCCTCCTCTCTTCGGATGTAATGTTGGAAGGAGGCGGTTCTAAAAAATTCTATTCTGTTCTTCAAATTGTCTATTCTTAAGTTGTTTTCCCTGATCCTTTCACTAAGAATAGACAATTTGAAGAACAGAATAGAATTTTTGCAGAAGAAGTTATCAAGCATTGTCCCAGAAGAAATCCTCAAGAGAGTGATGGACTTTACACAGGTAGCACAGGGTGCACAACATAGGAAGAGCAAGGAGCGGCAAATTAAGAAATTTAACATCCTTTTGAATAAGAAGAATCTAGGAAAGGACCAGCACAACAGGAGATCAGGGACTGAACAAAGTGAGACATGTATTAACAGAAACAATTGGATCAAAAACTTATCAGACCGCATCCTGACACAGGCAGAAAAAGATGTGCTCTCCAAAGGGCTCAACTTTTCAGTTACATCCAACCACATCCCTACAGTGGACTACATCACAGCCACAGAAACAGCCATTAGGAAGAACAAGATGACTGAAGCAGAGGCTGCAGACCTGAGGCTACGTGTCACTGCAACATTAAAGAGTGTCAAACCGCCTCCTTCCAACATTACATCCGATGAGAGGAGGGCACTCTCAGCACTGCAGAAGGATCACAGCATAAACATTCTACCAGCAGACAAGGGTCGCTGCACTGTGATTCTGAACACAGCCGATTATGAAACCAAGGTCAACAACCTTCTTGAAGACACAACCACATATCAAAAACTTAAAAGAGATCCAACCAATGGCTACAAGAAGAAGGTTATAGACTGTCTACAGAAGCTTGAGAAGGAGGAGGTGATAGACAGGCCTCTGTACTACAGACTATACCCTGGGGAAGCCATTCCATGCATCTATGGCCTTCCCAAAATTCACAAAGAGAATGTTCCACTCAGACCCATCGTGTGCAGCACAGATTCCATCACATACAACATAGCCAAACATTTGACTACAATCTTGGCTCCGTTGGTGGGAACACAGTACATCATGTGGAAAACACACAGAAATTTGTGGACAAAGTGAAACATCTCCAGTTGGACCCAGATGACGTTATGGTTTCTTATGATGTAGTGTCCTTGTTCACTTGCATCCCAACCTCAGAAGCAGTGACAGCGGTGATGAGAAGACTGCAGGAGGACTCCACCTTGCAGCAAAGGACCAAGCTTACACCTGAACACATATGTAAACTATTAGACATCTGTCTCAACACAACCTACTTCCAATTCGGGACACTTCTACAGACAGATTCACGGTTGTGCTATGGGCTCTCCGGTCTCTCCCATTGTGGCCAACCTGTACATGGAACAGTTTGAGAAGAAGGCATTATCCTCGTTCCCGGGCACACCACCAAGTCATTGGTACCGTTACGTGGATGACACCTTTGTGAAAATCAAGAAACAAGACTTGGAAGCGTTCTCAGAGCATATCAATACGGTGGACCCCAACATCAAGTTCACGCGTGAGGATGCAAAAGAGAACCGCTTGGCCTTTCTTGATTGTTCTACTCTCAGAGGAGAGGACGGAAAGCTCCAGATAGAAGTGTACAGGAAACCTACACATACGGATCAATACCTGCTCTTTGACTCACACCATCCACTACAGCACAAGCTGGGTGTAATCCGGACATTACAACACAGAGCCAAAGAAGTGCCCACAGGCTCAGAGGGTAAGAAGAAAGAGGAAAGGCATGTCCAGAATGCACTCTCAGCCTGTGGTTATCCTACTTGGGCTATCAACAGAGTTAAAAGAGCCAAAAAACAGGACAAAAGTGTAACTGAACCAAGAAGGAACGGTGTCTCCATTCCTTATGTGTCTGGACTGTCTGAAAAACTACAAAGGATCTTTAGACAGCACGATGTTCCTGTCTTCTTTAAACCAGGCAACACTTTAAGACAGAAACTCGTTCACCCTAAGGACAAGTTACCCACACAGAAACAGAGCAATGTTGTCTACTCCATTCAGTGCAGTGAGGAAAACTGCAAAGAACGGTACATAGGCGAAACCAAACAGCCACTTCACAGAAGACTTTATCAGCACAGATGACACGCTAACTCAGGATTACAGAGCGCTGTGCATTTGCATTTAAAAGCTACAAACCACACATTTGAAGACAGCGAGGTGAAGATTCTTAGTAGAGAGAAGAGTTGGTTTGAACGAGGTGTCAAGGAAGCCATTTTTGTGAAGAAAGAGAACCCCTCTTTGAACAGAAATGGTGGTCTGAGATTTAATCTGCCCAAAGTCTATCAGAGTGTATTATCACCTTGGTCACGCCTATCACATGCTAATCAGGCACTTAGCAGTGATGAAGTAGATGCAGCCAGAGAACAATAGGCCTGATTACTGATTACTGGGCCATCTTGAAACTATTAGGTCAGTTTCAGGTGAAACTAGCTATTAACAGATACTCAGGCAGATTCCTTCCTGAGGGCAGGGCTTATGTAACTCAGACTAGCTTAAATTTCCAGTTCCGTCAATTTTTCACAATTGAGAATGACTTCGGATGGGAGCCAAACGTCTTGATTCTGAAAACAGTGTCCAGATGACTACGACTGAAACCTTTTCTACGATAGAACACTCCTGGACGAATGAGGGACTACACCGTCTTCACTTTGTCCACAAATTTCTGTGTGTTTTCCACATGATGTACTGTGTTTCCCACCAGCGGAGCCAAGATTGTAGTCAAATGTTTGGCTACGTTGTATGTGATGGAATCTGTGCTGCACACGATGGGTCTGAGTGGAACATTCTTTTTGTGAATTTTGGGAACGCCATAGATGCAAGGAATGGCTTCCCCAGGGTATAGTCTGTAGTACAGAGGCCTGTCTATCACCTGTCAATCTCAAGCTTCTGTAGACAGTCTATAACCTTCTTCTTGTAGCTTTTTTTGGTTGGATCTCTTTTAAGAGAGCCTAACTCGGTAAAATCTCTCCTCCAGTATCCACATGAGAGGAGAACTTTGGCGGAGAAACAACAGGTGAAAGAGCTGGGCCCAGATCAACCTGACCTCGCAGTCAGACAGCAAGTTAGCGAGAAAGGGAAGCAGCGTGTGCGAGGCTTCTCTCGTAGCTGGTACACCAGAAAGGCCTGGCTAGCTGGATGCAGTCATACTCACGCCTTATTTTGCTTCCCGCGCATGCTTTTTAAAACAACGTGGACAGATCCAGCATGGACAGGAGTGAGAGATATGAAGCACCTGTCTGAGAAAGTAAGGAAACATGAGAACACCAGGGTACTCATGATAATTCCGCCAAGCTAACGTTAACGTTAGCCATATTAGGCAGAGTGAACGTCGCTACGCAGCTGGACGGCGGCCACAGGATCACGGTGAGGAAACACAATGAGGAGGTGGATAAAAACAGGCACATTCTATCCAAAATAATCGGTTGTGTGAAGTTTTGTGGAGCTTTTGAGTCGGCCTTGCGTGGGCATGACGAGACTGACTTCACGGACAACCCTGGCATTTTCAGGGGATTGGTGGATTTTGTTGCCTCCCTAGACAGTGTGCTGGAGCAGCACCTATCAGCTAACTTACTGTTTTAAAGGCAGTCAAAGACGGTACAAAACGAGCCGTTGGACTGCGTGCTGTCGGTGCTGAAGGATTACATTCTGGAGGAAGTAAAGGCGCTGATTATATCGCCATTCAAGCAGACGAGACGACTGACATTTCCACCCACTGCCAGCTGGTGCTTGTGCTGAGCTACATCAATACTAACAGTAACAACCGACATCGAATTTTTCGGGTTCATTAACAGCCGCCGACACCATTGCTACAGCGCTTCAAATGGACAGTGAATAACCAGATATCAAGCAGATGTAGTCAAACTCAAACTCTGACTGCAGTGTACATTTGTTCATGTTCAGCCCCAGTGTGTTTTTGTGCGATGTGGATGGTTGACATTTTAAAACAAATCTCAAATTATTCCATGTGTGAGACGTCAATTTATATTTACAAGATTGTTTATGTTGTTATTTTGGGTATTTCCTTCTGTTAACTGTTTTGTTTTGGTTATCAGGGATCCCACAATATATTTTTGAGTACAATTTAATTTGATTCACTTGTGAGAGAGTATTGAAGCAGAAGTTTGCTGGAGTTTACCATCTCTACACCTCAGAGCACCTGACCCCCATGCTTATAGCAACTTAATATCACTAACTGCACTTCATGATTACTTCTCCTGATCTTCACCTCCCTGTTGGTTTCCCCAACAAAACAAGGTCCATAGGGGCATCTCAAGAAACAAACATTTTCTATTACATGTTTTATATTATACTGAATTCGCCTGACGTGTTTTTCAGGTGTTAGTTACTACTTTATTTTATGTTGGATATTAAATAATTATTAAATATTTAACTGCAAAGAAAGAATACATTTTTGATAGACTAACTTTTTTGCAGTAAATTATACTGGGATGTTTGCTGAAATTGATTGGATGTGGCACAGCCCTACCTAGAAAACTTTCCACCAGCCGCCACTGGAGTTCAACATGTCAAAAGTGACATTGATGAGCGCATCGACATTATGTTTCAACCAAAGTCACCTGATATAGCTAAATTGCCAGCTAGCCAAACCCAAACCCTGCTTATCTTATCCCTGTTGTCTTCTGTCTTACGGCTTCAGCTGCAGAACCTTGACTAACAGCTGAACTGGGCTCACTGGGCTGCTCTCTCTGCTGCCTTCGGACTCACTCGGGTGAGATGATTGACAGGTAACGGCGTCACATGAATAATTTGTTATTTTAAAACATTTGGCTGCATCAGCCTCAAGGGACTTCAACCTCTTCTCTCTCAGCTTTTCAGCTCCACCTTTACATTGTCTCTCTTTGTATTTGTCCGTCTTGCTCCACTCCTAGATATCCATGTGATGTCACCCCATAACAGAGATGGGAAAGGGGCGGGGCCCAGGTAAAGTTAGAATCAACTGGACCAAAAGTAATTTGCTGGGAGAGAGAGGCTGACCGATGTAATACCCTGAACTGTCCTGGGCCAGTCAGCCACACTGGTGCGTAATCAAAGTGGCTTGACTCGGTTTTGGAGCCAGCCTCAAGTGGCCATTCGAGGAACTGCAGGTTTTGGCACTTCAATGTTGGCCTTATTTTTCAGCCCTGGAGGTTGCCGCTTGCACCAAATGCAGAACTGCAATGCATTGTGGGTGATATACACGTCTGGATTGACCATCGTTGTTGACTCGCTGGTTCAGCTGTTTTTCAGACAAATTTAACGCCACTTGTCATGGCGGCGGGGATTCCCCCAGAGGGCAAGTCAGCGTTGGGAATGTTAAACGACTAATGAAACGCAGCGTTGTGGTTGTCTGCCAGAAGCTGTTATAAATTGACTCTTTGTCCAGTTTTAAGCCACATTTTTTACGATACGCTTTTTAGATCTTGGTCATTTTTAACTATATACTTTAACCAGATGAAGAATTTTAGGCATCGGACGTCTGGACCTTAAGTTATCACAGAAACAAGCTGAGCAAACTTTAGTGGCACCCGGCTCGCTCTGATTTTGAATGTGAACCTGCTTTATTCTGTGGTTTTGCTGGTTTTAATCACCTGTCCGTTTGTTTTGGAGAGGAGGAGACCTCTGCAGATGATTCGGCTGCCGGTAAAAACCTCCTGAATGATGAACACTGAAGGAATCCTAACCGGATGAAGCTGACTGCAATGAAGGCAATGAAGGTGAAGACAACAACTCCCATGATCCCACACTATTTCACGATGTTATCAAACTATGTCTTTTGTTATTGTTTTCATGTGAGAGCCCCCTAGTGGCAGAAATTACATACTGTGGGTTTAATGGATAAAATAATCAGCAGATGAATCCAGAATGAAAATAATCATCAGCTGCAGTCCGATACAAACCAGTTCAAAATGAGCTCCAGCTCAACCAGCTGCAGCAGCAACATCCTGCTTTACATTAATGCACGAGGAATAATAATCTGATGATAGAATATATAACAGCACAACAGTCACAGGGACGTTTTACTTCTTTATGTACATTTTTCTGATTATACTCACATACTTTTACTGAAGTAAAATTTTCAATGCAGGACTTTTACATGTAACAGAGTATTTTCACAGTGTCTTAGTACTTTTACTGCAGTAAAGGATCTGAGTACTTCCTGCACCACTGCTTATTTGTAGCTGAATTGAGTGTTTTCAATTCTGCATTATGTTACACTGGGCCTGCGGTTAATCACCTGAGACCCACAGAAACAATAATTTCGTCAGTCTCTTCCAGGAAATAATCCCTCAGAAACAGCTTGTTTTTACTTATGAACACTTTGGTCATCTGGAATACAGTAGAAAAGTACACATAGAAAGTGAAAACAGCAGCAGGATTTTCCTGGAAAGACACTGAAAACATCCTTGAGGTGAGCAGCAGAAGGAAGTACATCAACAAGCAGCTGGAGCATCTTGTCCAGGAGTACCGCAGCGCTCAGTCCAAACTCAGCCAGGATAACAGCAAAGTCACACCTGCAGCTCAATCTGAGAACTTCCAGCTGATGGACCGGGGCTTTTAGGAATGGGCCAAAACACAGGAAAGAAGTGAATAAATGTTGTTTTGTCCTGATGTACGTTTAGGTTTCAAACTGTAGCTGTCACCTCTTTCACATGTGGTAAAAGTAATGTTTGGAAATATAAATGTTTTGTTTAAGGAACAAACAGAAAGCTGGTGACAGACCTGTGTTCTCCACCAGGCAAAGAAGAGCTACCAGCAGGCCAGCAGAGGAGTGATTGAGAGGACCAGAGTCCTGGCAGAGGTCAGTGAACACATCATACATTTTCATATCAGCCGAGTCCAAGTGGAGGAAGATCTCCAAGAGTTTGAAGAAGAAACATCTTTAGAGTTTGACTCTCTGTACCCGAGTCTTTGGGTTTCCTGTTATTTTCCAGCTTCTCACCTGTTCTCGGTTGACTGGTAAACTTCCTGAAGCTTCTGTCCTTTGTTGATGATGTTCTTTTAATTTGGTGCTTAAACATTTTACCAGTTATTGAGGACACAGACTGACAAAGACCCAAAGTTGATTCCTAATCAGATCAACAGATGTCACCATGTGGCAAAGACGTAAATGGCTGCATTTATATAAAACTTTTATCCAAAGCTCTTTCCAATTAGCTTCTCATTCTCACACACTGACGGCAGCGAGCTACATGCAACATGCTGCTCTGACCATCAGGAGCAATTTCGTGTTCAGTGTGTTGCCCAAGGACACTTTGACATGTGGACAGGAGGAGCCGGGGATCGAACCACCAACCCTGTGATTAGTGGACGACCCATTGGGGCATCACATCACTGAAGACGGTCGTGTTTAGGATAGTTTATAAGTCATTCACTTTAGCTTGCACAGCAGTGGATGAAGTATTCAGATTCTTTACTGCAGTAAAAGTACTAAAACTGCACTGTGAAAATATTCCACCACAAGTAAAAGTCCTGCATTCAAACCTTACTTTGTTATGGTACGCAGAAGCTGGACCCAAATGCACGACTGACACAGAGAGAGGTGAAGTGGTTAGTTTGGTTTATTGTAAACACAAAGAGTAACCAAGTGTGTGCAAGCAATTGCCGTGAGCAGGCAGGCGGAGCGAGGACAGCAGGCTGAGATGGAGCAACGGAGGATCCGTGGTAAGATATTTCTGGAGAACCGGTGAGTAACTCGGAGGCAGGTGTCGGTTGGAGGAATGAACCTGAACACAAGGAGTCAGAGAGTTGGTTCTATGAGGCAAGTCAGAGTTCGAAACTTAGGACCACTTGGGTAAACGGACGGTCTGGCGAAGGCTGGTGAGAAGAGCCAGGTAGATATACTGCAAGGTGTTGATTGGTAGATGGAGAGCAGGTGAGCAGCAGCAGGTGTGTCAGTCTCTGATTGGAAGTTCACCGGAGGCCGCACCCGCCAGCACACACACCCACACACACATACAGAAAAACACAGGAGGGGAACCAACAGGGGACACTAGGAATGGTACAGCTGTACCATGACACACTTAAGTAAAAGTATATAAGTATTATCAGCTAACAGTAAAAGTCCTCACTGTGCAGTAAAATACTCCCTGTCAGTGTTTCCTGTTATATCTGATGTTTCTGGATTCATAGAGAGTTTATTCAGCTTCAGGAGGAGGAGAATTTTCTCAGCACATAAAGGAAGACAGAAGAGATGTGTTGTAGCAGATTTAGCTGCTAGCTCATTTCCATCTGCCATCCCTGGGCAGGTAGACACAAACAGTAATACAACTAACGCAGTTTCTACAGATACAAGTTCAAAATTACAATAAGATCTAAATTCATCATAGATCCAAACATACATACAGATTTCTATTTCGACTCCCACAGGAATAGAGAGTGACACAGTGAGTGACTCAGCTTTTATAACAAGTGAAATATTTTAACTCCAGCAACAGGTGGGAAATGCGCCGCCTAAATCAGGTCCAGTCATGAAATCAGGAAATGAATATATAATTCTTTACATTTGGTTACAAGTATTTCCATGTTGTTTCATCAGAATGTGAGAACCTGCAGCCTCAAATCTCACATTCCCAAATACCATTTACAACCTGAGAGCTGATGGGAATAATATTTGTAAAGTGGAAACTCTTCTCTGCCATCTTTCCCACGGGACCTGAATGCAGCATCAGTGTTACAGGGTGCGACATAGTGTGATATCACACATATTGAAATGTCTCTTTACTGATGCCGAAGCTGCCAAAGGCTCAGTAAAGTTTTTACACGTCTTCCTGCGGTGAACATCACAGCAGGTTAACAGCTGAAATGTGAAAACTGACGCACAACACAAGAGGGCGCCTTCATCCTGCTAACCAGGGATGTAGAGGAGGTTAAAGCTCCTCAACTCACTTTGCCTACAGTTTTAGTGTGTGTTTTTAGGCTGATAAAACCCTTTACAGTAAAAGTGCACTGTATCATGCATCGTGGTAAATGGTGTCAAAGTGTGAGTCTTGGATTTTAAGCTCATTGGTTTACACAGAAAATAACAAAGGTGATAAAATGGCACCTTGTGATGCACCTGAGTTTCGAGTCCTCGTCTCTGACTCCTCACCTTTTACTCACATTCTAGGATTGCATCATTTCAAATAAAAAAGCTGAAATTATTGCCTTTATTAGAGGTCGTTTAGCTTCTGATTCTCACTGACTGCAGCTTTTACTTTAGTTGGCCCTCCTTTATTTCCACTTCAAATCAGCCATGTTTTACAAAAGTCTTCTGGTTTCTTTCAGACTCATCTGACTTCCTGCTTCCACCTGCTGAAGTTCAGGTCGACCACGGTGTGTCTGAGGAAGATTTGGTTTCAGGGTGATACTTTAATATCAACACTTTTCTTTACAACTATCAGTAAAGCTTTAATCTTTATAAGGTAATGAAGAAAGTAAAAGTTTGAGTGTGATCTCTGTTGATTAGCTGTGAAAAGACTAAAGATATTCATCAAATGCAAACAAACAAAGTCCATCAACTCTACAGATTCATCAATTCATATGAATCAACAAAT
>CM050857.1:6174720-6224958 GCA_027580175.1 Siniperca scherzeri | reverse complement strand
GCCAAACCGTTGGAGAAAAACTGTAAACTGAAAAGAGTATATTGCACAGCAGTATTAACACAGAATATTGCACAATTATTTCAAGTACTGCAGTGATGTTAATGATCAATGTCCAGTTTAATGACTTAGGGTCATATAGACTAACACTGAGGGAGGAGTTAAAGAGTTTGATGCCCACAGGCAGGAATGACTTCCTGTGACGCTCCATGGTGCTTTTTGGAGGAATTAGTCTTCATAGTTGAGAAACTAGCTAGCAAAAATATCCTTTCCGTTAAAATATCAAAAATTTATTACTGCTTAAGCTTTGCAACTACTGGATATATTACATTGAAAGTGCATTGTAACTTAAACCACTGATTGTTTTATTGTGAATGCATATTACTTTTGTACTTTTTTGTTAATGTAAAATGTAATCCCAATTAGAGAGTGACACTACTACTAATACAGCCTATACTACTAATACTGCTACGACTAAAGCCTTTACAACAAAAACTACTACTACTAATACTCCCGATACGACAACTACAGCCTATAATACTACTACAGTCTCTACTACTACTACTACTACAGTCTTTACTACTACTACTACTACTACTTCTACTACAGTCTTTACTACTACTAAAGTCTTTACTACTACTACTAGTACTACTACTACTACAGTCTTTACTTCTACTACTACTACAACAGTCTTTACTACTACTACTACTACCACTACCACCACTACCACTATGAGCTCCACCACAATTACAGCACTTTGGCTGTACTCCTGCTCCACACATCCTATATTCATGATCCAGGTCTTGTCAGGTCTTTCTCTTTGATTTCCCTCTCGTCATCTTCATTCTGCGATTTCTCTTCATTATCACTTCTAGCTCTTTTACTCACTTTAACTTGATTGATATGTATCAGTCTCCCTACTTCCCCCTCATTCTCTTCATCCCTCTCATCATTACAATCTATATCAGCCCAACTAGCATTACCTACCTCTGATCCATTCACAGAACAGTCGTGCTCAACCACCTCACAAAAGATATTTCCACTTCTGCTTGTTTTTCCCGAACACTTTCGACTACTATTTTTCCGATCTCGGCCTGCTGATGCTGCCGCCATCTTTTAAAAAACCCTTGGTTCTGGCTGGCCGGTTTGTTCACTTAGCGCGCTCACTGGGTGGTGCATTAAATCAGTGACTGATGAGGGTAGATGCGACCTTTTTTAACTGCGTGTCAGCTGCAGAGTGTGTCCGTCGTGGAGCTCTCTGGAGCTCCGCCCTCCTGCAGCCACATGCACACCAGCAGCTTCTTCTCTGTTGCCGAGCGACCGGCGCCCACCAGAAGGTGGCGCTCTAGACGACCGCCTGTATGGCCTATGCCTTTAGCCGGCCCTGCTGCTGCTGTTCACCACAGTGGCTCCTGGCTCAATAACCTTACGGGGTAGTGCAAAGTCAGCGGTTTTTACAGAAATATATTCAAGAGAAAAATAAATAAGTCACTGAAAATAATATGTTAAAATTAAGATTTCTGTAAATTTAAATTAAACTCTTAGCATATGATTTACTGCTGTGAGCATAAAAATAACTTGTCAAATGAAATATTTGGTAAACAAAAGAGCTGAAGCCACAGAATAAACGCTCGACCGGGACACAGCAAGCAGCCAAAATTACAGCCAATATTTCAGAACAAAACACAAGTGCTTATTCCTTAAACCCACGCCAAAGTGCAGCTTCATGTCTTAATAAACACAAAGAAAGAACAGATGAACTGGA
The DNA here is from genome assembly GCA_027580175.1 of Siniperca scherzeri. Classification (NCBI taxonomy): domain Eukaryota; kingdom Metazoa; phylum Chordata; class Actinopteri; order Centrarchiformes; family Sinipercidae; genus Siniperca; species Siniperca scherzeri. Next base: position 6,223,196 of record CM050857.1, on the reverse strand, counting down.
TGGGTGGTTTTAGTTCTGATATTTCATGATGATGTAAGCTGCCGTCAACACTGCTGACCTTACGGAGTCTGGACATAACAGTCAATAGCGTGAGCCTCGACAACACGTATATTCACAGGTGTGGAACATAGTCCAGCTCTTCATTCAGTGTTGTGATACACACAGATTCTGGACCCAAAAGCATGACTGACACACAGAGAGATGAAGTGATGAGTTTCAGTTTGTTGTAAAAGCGAAGAGACACCAGGTGTGTAGAAGGAACCAGCGGGAGCCGGTGGACTGGCCGATGACAGCAGGCTGAGGTGGAGAACCCGTGGTAAGCAGTTGCTGGAGGAGCCGGTGAAGAGTTGGAGGCAGGTGTCCATTGATGGGGTGAGCCTGGACACAGGAATTCAGAAAGTTAGTCAGGGGTTCAGAAAAACAAGCAGGAGAATCTTTCAATGATCACTAGTCAGCGGCCGAGGCGTAATTCCACGTAAACGGACGATCTGGAGAAGAGCCGGGTATATATACTGCAAGGTGTTGATTGGTGGATGGAGAGCAGGTGGCTAACAGCAGGTGAGCAGCAGGTGTGTCAGTTCCTGATTGGAGGTTCCTCGGAGGCCAACACTAGGAGTGGTACAGCTGTACCAGGACATTCAGGCGCTTAACTTGAACATCCAAAATGTTTCTCTTTCATTTACCTCCTCCCTCTCAGACGTTTCTACAGCCTCTATACCTTCTACTGCGAGTGAGTCCGGGTTACATCCAGGCTGCTGTCTGTAGTGCTTGGCCATCGGGTAGTTTTCATTTCCTGTGCGAATGGCATATTTGTGCTCAGCGATTCTCTCGTTCAGTTTTCTTTTTGTTCTCCCACATAGAAATAACCACATGGGCATTGTAGCTGGTATACTACATGAGTTGTATTGCAGTTAATGAATCCTTTTAAAGTATAGGTTTTATTTGAGTGTACATCCTTTAAGTTGTTAGTGTGTTGTATGGTGTCACAGTGGTTACATCTAACACACCTAAGGTGTTGAATTTGTCCATTCGGCATGTTCTTTTTATTTTGTAGCATGTGCCATTGTCAAGTTGGCGCTGTGCCTCAGTTAAATACTGTGTTTTTTGCCACACTACTACAGAGCCTCATTTGTCAGCATGTTTAATCACAATATCCTCATTTTTTGCCAAATCATCAAGAGCAATCCTTTCTTTCTTAGATAAGTTATGCTTAGTCGTTTCATTTCATTTCTTTGTTGGTCTCTTAATATGTCCTTGGATCCAAAGAGCACCTGTTTTTTGATACCTGCATTTGTGAAGTAGTACTTTTCTACGGTGGCTGACAAGGGCAAACGCACTGCAACTTAAAAAGCACATGCAAATAGACAAAACACAAGCAAATTAAATAAACATCTTCATCAATTTGACAACACATGTGCTGCAAATACACACGACACCAAATACAGGAACGCGCTGCAAACACAAGACGACAGCGGAAGTGTTTCCGGAGGACACTAAAAAGGTTTGTGACCCATGAAGTCGGGTCGTTTCATCCGTTCATTGTTTTCCTGTTATTTTGTTTTGTACTGTTTCTCCACTTTGTGCAGTCTGATCTGCAGCGTGGATTTACCTCGCGGGAGCAGCAGATTCAAAGAAAAAGTTTGCAAAGCATGTTTGAAACTGAAAATGAAGGAAGCCTAAATTTGAAGGAATTTTAAAAATGTTGGAAAACTACTGTTTTCATAATAACCAGGTTCATCAGCGATGACAGGCGGACTGTAGCCTGTTGTGAACGTTGGACTGACCAAGTTCACATATATAGCATTTCCTACAGTCTGCAAGGTTTCCTGCATTAAACTCACCGGTGAAATGTTTCGTCGAACCAAATTAAATGGTAATCCATCCAGTAGCTGAGATATTTCAGTCTGAACCTAAAACATCGACCTGCTGGTGGCGCTAGATAAAGAGTCAGAATCAACAAAGTGAATTAATGAAGTTAATCCTCTGGGGACCAAGAATGTCTGAACAAAATTTCATGTCAATCCATCCGTCCTTCCTTTGGTCCAGGTCCAGTCCATCTGGACTAAAGCAGTGGACCGACAGACATTAGCATCCATAGAGCAGCACTGCTAGTGTGTCTAAAGAGACAATAAAAGAAGAGACAGTCATGCTGATATGAACATCAGAGAAACACAGCATGGAGCTGAAATATGATCCTGGTTCATAATTTGGATTCGTTCACCTCAGCTGACACATTCAGCAGCAGACAGGTTTTTGTATCAGTCTGTTTCACTGTGGGACGATATGGCTACTTCATCTTTGGCTCTGGAACTAAACTGTTTGTAACAGGTAAGAATAAACATTCATTTTCCTTCAGTTGTTTTATTGAACAAGTTGAAAATGTGTTTTAATGAGTTTCTGCTGCTTCAGGCTTTACATGTTAGTTTTTTCATAATTAGCAGAGAATTCTTGCAGCCATGCAGCTGTTGTTACATAAAAAAGGTTCATGATTCCTGAAAAGATGTTGAAATCTCACTGCACAGCTGAAGTTAGTCTTTATTTCTGCATGAGAAACATAATTATATTTTAGAGCTAAAAACAGTCTGATAATGTTAATATTACAGTCTAAAGTATAGAGTTTTTATAACCTTAATAATAATCTTTAAAATCAAGATGATCTGTGATATGAAATCTATTTTAATATGTTTGCAAATGTATTTTGAAATGCATTTAGTGCTAAATACTGTACATTGTATAGGATAATAATTATACTGCATATTTTAGCAGGTAAAATGGATGTTATGGTAATTATATTTAATATGATGGGAAATATGTTTTTTAGCACAAAACATGTTAATGCATGAAGACAAAGAGATTTTAAATGATTTTACAATAAATAGAATTCATGTACACTAATGTATATATTTGTATTAGATAGGATATATGATGATGTATGATAGCACACACACACATCTTAATACACATTTACTATAAACCTTAATAGTGTATGATACTTAACATGATTTCAAATATATAACAGTAAATATTTTGGTGGTAAATTTAATGTATTAGTTATTATACATACATGCAGATATACTTATGTTTTAATGTTGTAATACATAATGTGTATATATATTGTAGTTTTAACAGGAAAGTATTATATTACATTATATTATAATAACTATTTCCTTCACATGTAACGTATCAGAACACATCATGGTGATTGTGTTTCATTTCAAGGTTAAAACCTATAAAATTGATTTATTGATTAGTTTTGTACTCATTACAGCGGAGTATATGGTGGTAAATATATAATATAACACACTATACATATTGTAATAATTTGTACTGACAATTGTATTTTATATATATATTAACGCTGTACTGCCTTTTGACCCTCACAGCCTCCCATTTCTGAAGATTTGAATTTCTGTTGTTTGTAATATCTGATGACATGTTTGTGGTGAATCAAACGAGGAGCTGAAGTTTGTATAATGCTGCAGTTTGTGGTGAGAACATACTTTCAGGAAGCAGAGCCACATGTGGTGCAGTGCCAGAAAAGACTCAATAAATGGGATTATTTAACACCTTTAAATCGAGATAACTTCTTCAAAATGTAAGCATGTGCACGAAGCTCTAAAGAAGCATAACTGATGAGGTTAAAACACAGGTTTCATTTTTATCTGTATTCCTAAACAGCATTTTGTGAAGTATCGAGTGGAAAAGGGTGGAAGTAAGAAATAACACGAAGACAATAACATGTGTTCATACAAACATGTTGTATTTCTTCTACAAAGGCAGAGGGCAGAAAATGTGGAAGCTACGAGCGACTTCTTCCTGAGGCTGCAGCCAGAAAGTTCAGGAAATGAAAATCAAGGTTCACAGAATAACAGGTTGAAAAACAACTGAATTATTACATAATGAAAAAAACATTAGAATATTCTAATACAACTTTTCTAATGAATATGAGGCAACAAAACATATCTGTGACCAATTAGTTTGATTAATAGATAATATCAGAAGACTCCAATCTTCTAAAAAACAACATAAAATAACATCATTCATGCAGCAGAAGTTTAACCAAGAAGAAAGAAACTATTTATTTGAGGGCAACATTTACAATGATTTAACAAGGGATTATTTGTTATTATATTATATCATTAGTATTTTATATTACATTATTTATTATTTTTTATTTTGCTGTAATATTATGAGAATTTGACTACATCATTAAAAAATAATAATAATAAAGTTTATTTCTATTGCGCCTTTAGAAACCAGAGTTACAAGGTGCTTCACAAAATACAACACCATACAGATAAAACAAAATGCAAAAGAACAGCATTAAGAAGTGCAAATAGTTAAACATAGAAAGATAAAATATAAACGAGCACAATTAAAACATTTGAATAGGCATAAAAATATTATACAAACGCCAGTCTGAACAGGTGAGTTTTTCAAAGCTTTTTAAATTGAGGCACTGACTCAGCTGATGTGATGTTGAGGGGGAGTTTGTTGGAGCTAAAACAGTAAAAGCATGATCCTAACTGTCAACTAAAATATTCTTAACATTTGTCTTTTTTTCCCATAAAACATCATGACATGATAATTATGTTTGATACGATGTGAATATATATATGTAGTGTGTAATATGTAGTGAACTTTGTGCTGTGTTGATGAGTAGTTTAGTGATCAGAGTCCATGTAGTTTCCAGGATCAGACTGAATGCAGTGCAGTGCTGGAAGCTGCTGCTGACTGTGTGAATGTGTGTCTGTGCTGCTTGTTGCTGCTGTCAAACTTCAGATAAGCAGGTGGTGAAGCCCATGGTGAGCGTGTACCCAGCAGCATCCAGAGCCCACCTGGAGGGGAAGAGCTCCCTGCTGTGTCTGGCCTCAGCCATGTTTCCTCCTCTGGTCCAGTTCTCCTGGAAAAGACGAAAGGAGAATGGTCCTCTGGAGGATCTGCCCCCTGCTGAGGGAGAGCAGCTGGAGCTCAGAGAGTCGGGACGCACCGCCGCCATCAGAGTGATTGATCGGGACGCTCTCCACACATATAAATACCGCTGCTACGTCCAGCACGAGGGGGGCACAGTGGAGGCCCAAACAGAACAAGGTAATGAAGGCTTGGTGACTGTGTTCAGCAGTGATTCAGCTTCATGTGGAGACGCTGTCAAAGAGAGGACTGACATTTCTTTTTGACTCCTTTTCTGTTTCAGAGGTTCCAGCTTTGACCCCGTTTCTGTATCAGTGCAGGGTGAAGCTGCTCTGTTTGCTGTACACAGTGCTGATAGTGAAGAGTCTGGTGTACTGCTGTGGACTCTCTCTGCTGATGATCCTCAGAAACAAGGGGCCGTCCACCAACTGCACACATGCTGACTGATTCATCTCATTTATCACTTTGATCAGCTGTCAGAAATGTCAATTATGATGTGTTGTGGTTGGTTTTTAAAATGTAGATTTTTATGCACAGCTAAGTATTAGTTTATTTCCTCTTTTACTTGTCACTTGTATAATAATAGAAAATGAAGCTGAATCATTAGCTGTCTGGTAGTTATTTTATTGTTTATAGTATTTTTCTGTTCTCATGTTTCTTTTTAATACATTATGAAGAGTGTGGCAGGTTTGTCAAAGTATTTCAGTGTAACATTCTCAATAAACTGAAAAATCACAGTCTGTTTTATAAACATCCTTTTTTTATGGATTTCATAGCAAATAATCAGAAACAGAATCAACTTCATTGACCGTGTATGTTGGCACCTACAAGTAATGTGACTCTGGTTGTAAGTAACTCAATATACTGTCACACAGCACCAAGAACAAATGTACAGGAAGATATGAATATAAGCATACAGCTAAACAAGGACAACAAAGCTAAACAAAGATAAGTAAACACAAACATATAGCTATTATACACAAGTCAGTAGGTGTGGGTGTGCCACCAGGTTCAGTGCTGACCCCCTTTTATAATTGTGTCAGTGTTGATGTAAAACTCTACGCTGATGACATAGTTGTTTCCACACATGAACAAACAGCAGAGCAAGCTGCTGTGAAGCTACAACTGCTATAAAATGATCACACAGCGGCTTCATCAGTCAAGCTGAAGTCTGAATGTTGGCAACATGACGGCTGTGTTTATTTTTTCTAAACCAACAAAATGCCACTTAACTCTTACAGCTTCATCAAGATGAAAAGTTGTATAAAATGTATGCGCGCTATGATCCTATCCCACATGTCCTAATATGTTGTATTATGTTACAAGTTGGGGTCAGGCTGGAGAAACTGTCATTAAACTTTGAAAAATAAATAAAAAGTCTGGATACGACGTCATTATTGCGTAATCTCTAAAAATATTGTTAAAATAACTAATTACACCAGAATCATTCAGCTGTGCACGCGTGTTTTGACAGCATTCACAGATCATTACACAATACATCAGTGTAGTTATGTTTGTAAGTCAGAGGAAAATAGATGTGAAGCTTAAAAACATGCATCATGCCACAATGATGTGACACATAACGGCCGGTGTGAGTGAAGCACAGACAGCTACACTGATAAAAAGTGAAGCTAGAACGTAACTGGCAGGAGATCAGTGGGTCAGTGGGGTTAACGAGGTGAACTATTTTAAACTGAGAACCGATTGAGACGGACAGACGACTCTGACGGGTCTGACAGCAGGTTTCTTATCAACTGTAACCTAATTATGAGACCAACATGAGGTGAACCAACATGGACGCTCTAGTTCTGCTTCAAAAGAGATGCAGCTGTTTTTTGAGGGGGTGAAACAACAAGACGACTTGTTTGTCTCCGTGGTTTGTGTTTCCGTCTGAGTGGTTTGTGTTCTGTTGGTCTGATCAATGATAACAGATGGACGACATATTTTTGTAAATGCTGCAGTCGAGGAGTCGCTGCTTAAAATCCTCTCATGGTCATTTAAACACTTTGAGGGCAGAAACTTCAAATTTCTCTAAAACTGTATTTTTTAAAGAGGAGAAATTTATGAGAGGATGGAAGATTTCAGAAACACCAACATTTAAGAATTGTTTTTTCTTTAGTTGCAAAAACTAATTCAGATGAGAAATTGAAAATAAAAGAATTAAAGACAAGAAAGTAATACAAATATAATTCATAATATATAATAATGACATATTACTACATGTTATTGTATATGATATCAGCAGTGTTTTTTATTTGGGTTTATTTGTAAACTGTATTTTGTATTAAATTTTTATTTCTGTATTACACTTTTGTGCTTTGTTTTTAACATTTTTACTTTTTGCGTCTGCCTTTTCTGTGTATAATGAATCGATAATTATTATTATTATTATTAATATTAAGTCCACCAACACCTCACTCAAATATCCAACAGTTTTTTTTTGCCTGCTGCCATTTTGACGCTTTGTCTTGTTATTATTTCCATGCAAACACTCTGCTGACTGACGGCACTGTTAGAATCAGTGTGAGGTAATAAAGTGGGATCAGAGCAGACTGCAGGAGGTTGAACATCTCTCCTTTTATTTCAGAATCAAGCTGAACTTCCTGGAATGATTCTTGAACCAGAGTCAACGGTTGAAACTGTCATTGTGTTATTAATGTGAAAAGGCACAGCTAACGGTGAGGAGGCTGCAGAGCAGAAACCCACACAGCCCGTCTGCTGCAGGAAAGGAAGTGTTGATTCGCTGGCAACAGTTTTTATGAGTCCTAATAACCACTGAGAACAGATTCAAATCTGCTGCTGTACACACTCATCAACTCCTCTCCCTCTCTGTAGCTGTCCATATATATAATGCTCAAATATGTAATGAAGTACTATCTCCATTTCTATTTATTTTTTTGGAGTTGCCTTTAGTTCTATTAATTTAAACTATAAAGACAAACAGCAGCTTATGTGCTTATTTGATACTTTCTGAAAACCTTTCTCAAATCTCCTTCAGATTGAATAACACTGTCAAACCAAACCAGACCAACATCAGTCTGTTCCTTTAAGAAGCTTAAGAATACATTTAATATTATTTTAAGGGATGTTTGTTCTATTATATATGATATAACTCTGAAGAGTTTGATCATCTTCAGCATGAAAAACTGTCGGAATAATGACAACATATTGCAGCTGTATCACCAGACAAGACATGTCTGTCATTACAAGTGTCTTTACGGTGTTAGAAAGGTGTCACACCAGTAAATCAGCTCTTCCACCACGGCTGTGTGATTTCAAATGAAAGTTTATCATATTGGTGGATGTCTGCATCTGCTGCTGGTGCTGACATTAAAAATCACAGAGAAACACCACTACCCTGTGGTTAGTCAGAGGAGGTGCAGGGATATCTAGATGATGCTAACGATAGTCGCCATGACGACATGATGATGCTCTTAACACTTATCTTGCTGGTCAAAAAACACAGTGACATCTAGTGGATAAAAACACATAACAGTAAATGACTAGTATTACTGGCATTGTTGTTGGTACTCCTAAAAATTATCCAAATACTATTTCTACTGTAACTAATACAATACAGTAAATTCTACAAAAATAAATAGGCCCACAGCTACTGCTACAACAAATAATACCACTACTTGTCACAGCCTGTCATGCTCTCACCAGCCAGTAGTCACACTCACCTGTCATTAACCTCACACATCGCACTCCCTCATCTGAGTCACCTGCCACTCATTACACACCTGCACCTAATCATCACTCAACTCCCCTATAAAACACCATCCCTCACCTCAGTCATTGTCCGGTCTTGTTTGTAGTAGGACAGATATTTGTATCCAGCCATCACTACATCTCAGACTCCTACCTCGCATCGGCACGTGTCTTCCCTTCTCCTGAGTTCTCGATTCCTGTCTCCAGTCTCCAGTGTGTGTCACTACTCCCCCAGATCTCCAGCTAAGCTAGCCAAGGACGGTATCAGTACCATCTCCTCTTTGCCTGTTTACGCCGTGTGTAATAAAAACTACCCATCTCATTTTGGTGTCTCCGGCCTACTCTGCCCATAACACTACTTCTGCAACATACAAGATTTAATTATCATTTAACACAGGGTGGTGAACATAGATTTGGGTTGCAGTTCCCGTTGTGCTACTCACAAAAACAAACATTACATACAAAAATTATATACAGTATATTAGTGAATAAATAATTAGTCATAGAAATAAAGCTATTTTACATGGTGGAGTGCTGAGGATGAATTTAGTCTGACAGCCTGAGGGAAGAAGCTGCTCTGTGGTCTGGTGGTACGACAGCCGATACTTCGGTATCTCTTTCAGACGGCATCAGGGTGAGCAGGCTGTAGCTGGGGGGGTACCAGTGAGCTTCTGAGTGGTTTTAATCCCCCGCTGCAGACCCCTCCGGTCCTGGGCCGTGCACATGCCATGCCAGTTTGTGGTGTGTCCAGTCAGGATGCTTTCTGTTGCTCCTCTGTAAAAGTTAAGAAGAACTTGGCACGGGGATTTAGCCATCTTCAGTTTCCTTTAGAAATACAGCCGTTACTGAGCTTTCTTTACCAGTTGGAGATGTGAGAGGACCATGTCAGGTTCTCCGTGATGATGATTCCCAGGAACCTAAAACTGTTCACCTGCTAAACCTCAGCTCCACTGATGTAGACAGTAGGTTGTTCTCTGTGCACCACTCTGCAAGATTGTTGATTTCCTCCCGATATGAAGTCTCATCGTTGTTTATAATCCGGCCGATGATGGTGGTGTTGTCCACAAACTACACCACAGAGTAATCTCCATGTCGGGGGCTGCAGTCGTGGGTGTACAGCGTGAACAGGAGGGGGCGGAGCACACATCCCTGGGGGGCTCCAGTGTTGAGCACTAGAGTGGAGAAGGTGTGACCGCCAAGCCCAATTGTCTGGGGTCTGTTTGTAAGGAAGTCCAATATCCAATTACAGAGTGTGGTACTCAAGCCCAGAGTGCTGCGTTTTCCAATCAGTTTCATGGGGGAGACTGTATTGAATGCTGAGTTGAAATCAACAAACAGCATCCTGATGTAGGTGGTGTTTTCTCAAGGTGTGTGAAGACTGAGTGGAGGGCAGTGGAGATGGCATTCTCTGTGGATCTGTTGGCTCTGAAAGCAAACTGGGGAGGGTCCAGGCTGGCTGGGATGTTGGTCCAGAACCAGTTTCTCAAAGCACTTCATCAGAATGGGGGTGAGAGCTGCAGGGCGGTAGTCGTTTAGACTAGACACTGAAGACCTTTTTGGAACAGGGACGATGGTGGCCGTCTTGAAGCAGGTGGGAACACTCTTCTGTGACAATGATATGTTAAAAATGTCAGTAATGACGTCAACTAGCTGGTTGGCACATGTTCTTAGTACACGGCCAGGGATGTCATCAGGCCCAGCAGCTTCACTCATATTCACTCTCAGCAGGATTCTTCTCACATCCGCTGTGGATACTGACAGTCTCCGGACCTCTGGAGGCGGAGTAGACTTTACAGCTGACTCTTTGTTGGGGAGATCAAAATGTTGGGATTCACAACTGTTAAAGGGGCACCAACTTGTGTAGGTGCAATCAATTAATTATGGCTATCAGAATTATCAAAAATATTCATAAATATTAACTTTATTGAATAAAGTCCTCGGGGCACCACTCTTCTTTAAGAAGAGAAATGATAGCCGATTAATTGATTCTCATAAAATACACCAAACTATCAATTTGGAACAAATTAAATTAATAACTATAACCAGAGTTACCACCAATAGCTAGCAGGTTGAAGGATTTGGAGTTCAACATAGAGAGAAGAGGTTGGCAAATGACTCACCCTTGTGCAACATTAAAGAAACCAGCATAATTAAACACAAGCATTTATTTAAAAAGATAAACAAAGCAAAAACTCTAAACACACTAAACTGCAGAACAAAAGGAACGTGTGTGTGTTCTTTGTTGTGCCTCCGTATGTCTCCCGTGCACGAGCATGAACCCACGTGGTCAGAAACAAGAAAGCATGTTGTGACAACCTGGATTTCGTCACCAGATTTCACCACCTGGTTACACCCCGGAAGCACCCATTTTCACAGTCCACTCATCGATTCGTTCCCGGCTCGCGCCACTATTCAACTCTCTTCCGTTTATCTGCCATTGGGAGTGGGGGAGCATTGGCCGGAGCAACACGCTCAGTTGTGCGGTGAAAACATACAGTAGGAAGGTCGTTTAATCTCGTGCGAATCGTTTTTTCATCTGCCGTCACCTGAACTACATTCTCCAGAGTCGCTCCAGATCCACTCTGCGCTGTTGTTTGCGGAAGCCGGACAAACATCCACAACCCAGCAGCAAAAACCCGGACTGGACTCTCAGACTGACTGACTTTGTAAGTGCACAAACTATTTTCTTTTACTTGAAGTTTTCTTTTGTTTGTTTCGTTGCTCAACTGAAGCAACTGAATCTTTATTTTTCTCTTTGGGCAACAGAATGTATCTGGACTAAGAAAGAAAGAAAACCCGTAGTGGAGTTTTGAGTTGGATTATCCTTTGTTTTGCAAATGTCTTTAAATATATGAATATTTTGGTTTTGCGCTAAAATCTTGTGTTTGTGGTGTTCTTGTTGGTTGTGGTCATTCAATGGTAGGGTGTACATTTTGATTGTGTGCATCCTGTGTGAGGTACTACAAAACGTGACAGACCAATCTTAAATGCCAGGAGAGAGACCTGGCTGGCACCCCTAACCAAATAATAAAAAATAAGTAACAGAACACAAAGTCTTTTGCTGTGCAGTATCCGCTTGTAGAGGTCGGAGGAAGCCGGTCACGCCCTCTTTTGTTGTCCCTACAGAGTTAACAGCTCGGCATTAACTTGCTTCATGCTCCTGTTAGTATGTGAAGTTAGCTGGCAGGCTTTGTGTGGTGACTGCTGCTGCAAACTCGACTTGGTTGCAGGAATCTTACGCAGGCTCTCGCGTCGCTGCAGTTTGGTTCGGTGTTTCTGCTCCGAGCAGATTACACGGTGGTGGAAGCTGCCGAGCAGCAGCTCTGTAGACGAAGCCAGGAGGAGTTTGCTTTCTCTTGGTTAGCGGTGAACTAACCAGAAATCTTAAGAAGAAGGCAAGGGCCTGTGTTGTGGCCTAATCTTTTATCCTCTCGTCAGTGGATCTGCACCGAGCAGACCACATGAGATTCAGCAAACTATCAGGTCCTGGCGAGGAGAGAAGAATGGAGAAAAGATACAGAACAGTGGCCGCTGACCCCTTTTATTAACATCCGGGTCATAGGTCAGACTGGCCAATGACAGCTGGAAGGCTGCTTTCAATGGCTGTCGGGACTTTGGAATGCTGAGTTCAAATGCTCTCCTAATGACAGTTCAGTTCAAGTCACACAAATGAATGAATTCATCTGTTGAGTCCCAACAAACACGAGTATAAAATGTGTTAAGCTCATCTGGTAATTCAATTCAGTTCAGTTTTATTTATATAGCACCAGTTCATAACAGAAGTTATCTCATTGCACTTTTCCTATAGAGCAGGTCTAGACCATACTCTTTATAATGTTATTTACAGAGACCCAACAAATCCCACCATGAGCAAGCATCTGGCGACAGTGGCAACAGAATCGGTCCAAGCACAGAACCTTGTGGAACTCCGTGACTAACTGCGTGCACGGAGGATTCGTCGTTAATATGTACAAAGTGAGATCGATCTGATTGATAGAATTCAAACCAGCTTAGTGCGGTTCCTTCAGTCTCAGTAATAGGATGTGATGGTCAGTGGTGTCGAATACAGCACTAAGATCTAACAAGACAAGTACAGAGACAAGTCCATTGTCTGATGCAATTAAAAGGTCATTTGTAATTTTCAGCAGTGCTGTCTCTGTGCTATGATGCACTCTAAATCCTGACTGAAAATCCTCAAATAAACTATTGTTATTTAGAAAGTCACACAACTGATTGGCGACAGCTTTCTCAAGGGTCTTAGAAAGAAAGGGAAGGTTAGATATAGGTCTATAGTTGGCTGAAACCCCTGGATCAAGAGTGGGCTTTTTAAGAAGAGCTTTAATTACAGCTACTTTAAAGGATTGTGGTACATCGCCTGTTAGTAAAGACAGATTGATCATATCCAGTAAAGAAGTGCTAATTAAGGGTAAAATGTCTTTAAGCAGCCTAGTTGGAATGGGGTCTAAGAGACAGGTTGATGGCTTAGATGAAATAATCGTCAAAGTTAGCTGAAGAAGGTAGATAAGGGGCAAAGCAGTTAAAATATATATCAGGTTTTACAGTTGTTTCTAAGGTTCCTGTGTTTGACGATAAATCGGTACTGGTTGAGGGCAGGACGTGATGAATTTTTTCTCTCATAGTTAACATTCTATCGTTAAAGAAGCTCATGAAGTCGTTACTACTGAGGGCTATAGGAATACATGGCTCAATAGAGGTGTGATTCTCTGTCAGCCTGGCTACAGTGCTGAAAAGAAACCTGGGATTGTTCTTATTTTCCTCTATTAATGATGAGTAGTAGGCTGCTCTAGCATTACGGAGGGCCTTCCTATATGTTTTAAGACTATCTTGCCAGGCTAAACGAGATTCTTCCAGGTTGTTGGAACGCCATTTCCTTTCAAGTTTTCGTGATGTTTGCTTTAATTTGTGGGTTTGGGGGTTATACCATGGAGCTAACCTTCTTTGTTTTATTATCTTCTTTTTTAGAGGAGCGATAGAATCGAGTGTCGTTCGCAGTGAGCCTGCAGCACTATCAACAAGATGGTCAATTTGGGAGGGGCTGAAATTAATATAGGAGCCCTCTGTTATATTGAAACAAGGCACCGAATTAAATGCTGATGGGATCGCTTCCTTGAATTTAGCTACAGCACTATCAGATAGACATCTAGAGTAGGAGTTTTTGCCTAATGGTGTGTAGTCCAGTAATAGCAGTTCAAAAGTTATTAAATAATGGTCCGATAATGAAGGATTCTGTGACAAGACTATTAAATGTTCAATTTCAATGCCGTATACCAGAACAAGGTCAAGGGTGTGGTCAAAACAGTGAGTGGCTTCATGTACACTCTGACAAAAGCCAATTGAATCTAATAATGAGATAAACGCAGTACTAAGGCTATCATTGTCAACATCCACATGAATATTGAAATCTGTTTTAAGGACTAAACTTGATAAAAGCTCTGAGAATTCAGATAAAAATTCAGAAGAAGTACCAGGAGCGCTGTACACTGTAACAAATAGAATTGGCTGTCGTGTTTTCCAGGTCGGGTGTGAAAGACTAAGAACAAAGCTTTTGAATGAGTTATAATTTAGTTTAGCTTTAGGGTTGATTAATAGGCTTGAGTCGAAGATGGCAGCAACTCCACCTCCTCGGTGCCTCGAGGAACATGAGTATCAATATGACTGGCCGGAGTGGATTCATTTAGGCTAACATATTCTTCGTGAATATGCCAGGTTTCAGTAAGACAGAATAACTCAACATGATACTCTGATATTAAATCGTTCACTAGTACAGCTTTAGATGACAGAGATCTGATGTTTAAGAGTCCACATTTAATTATCCTGTTTTGTTGTGCTATTTCAGCGTTTTTGTTTAGGTTTTTATGTATAATTCCTCTTCTGTTAACTTTAGATGTTATTAATTTAAGTGGTCGGGGGGCAGACACCGTCACTAAGGAGTTTTGGGTGGGTAACTGCTCTGGAACTGCAGAGATGCGTGCAGGACTGCAACTCTGCCTCCTGGTCTCAACTCTGAGTTGTCACGGTTTAGGTCCACTAATAAACTCGGTCAGATTTCTGGATATGAGAGCTGCTCCATCCAAAGTGGGATGAATGCCGTCTCTCCTAATCAGACCAGGTCTTCCCCAGAAAATACACCAATTATCTACAACGTGGCCTCACACATGATGGGGGCGCTCCTGCTTTTGTAGCCTGTGATGTTTGTGATCGCCTGCCACATACCTTTGATGGTGTTGGTGTTGAGGTCTCTCTCCAGTCTCTCCTGATGTCTCCGCTTTGCCTCACTGATGCCAGCTTTCAGTCATGCTCTAGCAGTGTTGTATGCTTCCTTGTCTTCTGACCAAAAGGCAGCTTTTTTGGCTCTGAGTAGAGCCCTCACCTCTCCATTCATCCGGGATTTTTTTTGTCTTTGTGATCATCACATCATCAATACATTTGCTGCTGTATGATGTCACTGATGATGTATATTCCTCAAGATTGATGTGGTTCTCCTGGGTTGCGGCATCTGTGAACATGGTCTGACAGTAAATTGAATATTTTAGGGTTTTTGAGTCATCAAGACATTTGATGATAAATCACTAAATTAATTTATAATAATGGTCAATTCAGTTAGATGCAGCACATAAGTAGAAGTACTATTAGTATTATTAGGAGCAGTAGAAGCAGCAGCAGCCACAGTAGTAGTAGTAGTAGTAGTAGTAGTACTGCCTAGTAGTAGTAGTAGTAATAGCAGCAGCAGTAGTGGTAGTAGTAGTAGTAGTAGTAGTAGTTCTGCCTGGCAGTAGTAGTAGCAGTAGTAGTAGAGGCCTTGTGTGTGAGTCAGTGTGTACCTGCAGACACTAGAGGGCAGCAGTGTGAAGGATCTGTTCTACACAGTAACAGCAGTACAGTAGTTGGAGCAGTATTAGTATTAGTAGCAGTAGTAGTAGTATCAGGTGGAGACGCAGTGTGTTGTTGCAGACACTAGAGGGCAGCAGTGTGACAGTTATAATCCTGACAGCAGCAGCACAGAACAGATAGAAGTACTGTCATATAAACTGTAGTACGAGGTGATAACTACAGGTTTAAAGTGACGGCTTGAGTGTAAAAAACATCTTGGATCAACATAAAGATCATTCACAATATATTATGTAAAATGTTCTGTAATAATATCAAATATTATGTAATAAATAGGAGAGAGTTAGTTTTGGTTTCGCTCAGTCAGGACATGTGGTTGTGTCCTGAAAACATGTAGATACAGGTACAGGTTATCTTTATATCAGCTCTATATAGGAGAGAGAAATATAAATATATATAAAATATATATGAAATATAAATATATATAAATATAAAACATTTAACTGGTGACTTAAAATCCTGACAGCAGCAGCAACAACACATGCAGAACTTTTTTATGGGCCATTTTGACATGTGACAGCAGGAGAGTGTCTGTTTGTAATTAATAACATTAATAAAAATGCAGCAAGGTTCATATAGCACAATTTATACTCTGAGGTAAATGCTTACAAACACTTCAACATTAAAAAGGAAACAGAACAACACAGACAATGTCTAAGAGTGAAATTGAAACAATATTTAAAAGCAGAGGTGGAGGAGAAGTACTCAGGTCCGTTACTGCAGTAAAAGTACTAACACACACTCTGTGAAACACTCTGCTGCAGTGAAAGTGTGAGAGTGTGATCAGGAAACAGCCCTTAAAGCATTAAAGCAGTGCAGCGTCCCTGTGGCTGCTGTGCTGTTATATATTCTGTCATCAGGTTATTATTCCTCGTGCATTAATGGAAAGCAGGATGTTGCTGCTGCAGCTGGTGGAGCCGGAGCTCATGTTGAACCGGTTTGTGTCGGACTGCAGCTGATGATGCTTTTCATTCTGGATCCATCTGCAGATTCTTTTCTCCGTCCATCGATCAATCGATCGCCCAAAGCGACGCCTTCACCGTGTCGTCGTGTCCGACCGACAGTCCGAAGCTCGACGTTATTAACAAACATTACAGTTATTACAGTCGTTCAGAGGAAAAGCAGCAGATCTGCACATCTGAGGAGCTGCAGCCAGGAAGGGATTTACAGGAGAAACGACTTCAAACATCAAAACAGTTTTCTGTCAATCGACTAATCGATTAATCGACTAATCGTTCCAGCTGTACAAACTGTTGGGGAGTTTAATTTATAACAAAACATATCTTATAAACTCTTCATATGTTTTGTATGAAAAAATCTTAATTTCTAAAGTAACTAAAGCCGTCAGATAAATGTAGTGAAGTAAAAAAATAGAACAAGAGTTCTTCTAGAGTAGAAGCAGAAAGTGGCATGAAAAGAAAAGACTCAAGTAAAGTACAAGTACCTCAAATTTGTATTTAAGTACAGTACTGTACACTGTTCATAACAACGTCACACAATTTTAGACGTTTTAAAGGAAATTAAGAGTTGATTGGTGTGACGTCGGCGTGGCCTTTGTTGTGCAATTGACAGGTCATTAAGTAATTGGCTGGTGTGACGTGTTGAACAGTATAGGGACTACTACAGGAGATATGTGTGTATTCTTTGGTATTTTTCACCATAAAACCTCCTCAAATGTTTCCAGGTGACTCTCCATCACCTGGTGAGTGTTTCCTAATTTATCAATAGTTAAATGACTGTGATATTTTATTTGCTAAACACATTATTTGTTACATTTGAGAGGAAGTAACGTGAAACAGATGAAGTACAGAGTCCAGTCATGGGGTTGTTGAATTGATTTGGTTCAGGTGTCTTTCAGAGTAACAGCAGATAATGATAATTAAATGTACTTACATTTTAACTAATGTACTGCAGTGTTTAATTAGCACAAACTGTCAAAAATAGTAGAAATATTATCTTATCTGTTATATCTCAGATGCAGTACATTATACCTGTACCTGGATTCACAAGCTACCCAGCAGTATATAAAGTCATTAAAATGAGCTCCACCTTTACCAGCTGCAACATTAAAGTGATGAACACATTAACGCATCAATAATTATAATCCAATAATATAATATATATTATTCTGAAAAGAGCTATTCTGCATAATGAGTACTTATACCTATGTAAAATTTTGAATGCAGGATGTTTACTTGCAAGAGAGTATTTCTACACTGTGGTATTACTACTTATATACCAATAAAGTATGAATATTTCCATAAACTCAACTTGAATGATTTTCAAATATTTTTCCACTTAAGTTTTTATTTACCTGTTTGCACATTTTAATTTATGTTTTGTGTGACTTTATGATCTGGACAATAGAACACCTGTGTACCTGAACCAAGTTTCCTGTAATGAAGTACTGTACATAAGTACAGCTTTGAGATACTTGTGCTTTCTTTAACTTTTACTTAAGATTTTGATTGCAGGAATTTTACGTGTAATGGGGTATTACATTGTAGTATTTTTTACTTGAAATGGAGTATTATAATTACACTTTATTTCTACTTTTACTTCAGTAAGATATTACACTGTAGTTTTTCTTCTATTATTTGTAATGGAGTATTACCCTGTAGTATTTCTACTTTTACTTATCATGGGGTATTATACTATAGTATTTTTACTTTTACTTGTAATGAATTTTACAAGTAAAAGTAAAGTAACTGTAGTGTTTTTAGTTGAAATGAAGTATTACATTGTAGTACTTCTACTTTTACTTAAATAAGATTTTGAAAGCTGGAAAAGTATTACACTAAAACTTTCACTTGTAATAGATTAATACACTGTAGTATTTCTACTTTTACTTGTAATGGAGTATTATATTATAGTATTTGTACTTTTACTTGAGTAAGATATTACACTGTAGTTTTTCTACTTTTATATTTAATATTTTGAATGCAGGACTCTTTTAATGGTGTATTACATTGTAATACTTTTACTGAAATAATATTTTGAAAGATGGATTTTTACTTGTAAAAGTATTACACTAATACTTTCACTTGTAATAGATTACACTGTAGTATTTTTACTTTTACTTAAGTAAGATATTACACTGTAGTATTTTTGCTTTTACGTATCATGGGGTATTATATTGTAGTATTTTTACTTTTACTTGTAATGAAGTATTACATTGTAGTATTTGTACTTTTACTTAAGTAAGATATTACACTGTAGTATTTCTTCTATTACTTGTAATGGTGTATTACACTGTAGTTTTTCTACTTTTACTTAAGTAAGATATTACTGTAGTATTTTTAATTTTATATTTATTATTTTGAATGCAGGACTTTGTCTTTTAATGGTGTGTTACATTGTAGTACTTCTACTTTTACTTATATAATATTTTGAAAGCTGGATTTTTACTTGTAAAAGTATTACACTAATACTTTCACTTGTAATGGTTTATTACACTGTAGTATTTCTACTTATAGTTAAGTAAGAGATTACACTGTAGTATTTTTGCTTGAAATGAAGTATTATACTGTAGTATTTCTGCTTTTACTTATCATGGGGTATTATACTGTAGTATTTTTACTTTTACTTGTAATGAAGTATCACACTGTAGTATTTGTTGTTTTACTTAAGATTTTGAATGCATAACTTTTATGTGTAATATTTCTACTTTTACGTAAGTAAGATATTACACTGTAGTATTTTTAATTTCATATTTAATATTTTGAATGCAGGACGTTGTCTTTTAATGGAGTATAACATTGTAGTACTTCTACTTTTACTTAAATAAGATTTTGAAAGCTGGATTTTTACTTGTAAAAGTATTACACTAATACTTTCACTTGTAAAGGGTTATTACACTGTAGTATTTCTACTTATAGTTAAGTAAGATATTACACTAGTATTTTTGCTTTTACTTATCATGGGGTATTATACTGTAGATTTTCTACTTTTACTTGTAATGGAGTATTACTCTGTAGTTTTTCTTTTACTTGAGTAAGATATTACACTGTAGTATTTCTACTTTTACTTGAGTAAGATATTACACTGTAGTATTTTTAATTTTATATTTAATATTTTGAATGCAGGACTTGTAGTATTTCTTCTATTACTTGTAATGGATTATTACACTGTAGTATTTGTTGTTTTACTTAAGATTTTGAATGCATAACTTTTATGTGTAATATTTCTACTTTTACGTAAGTAAGATATTACACTGTAGTTTTTCTACTTTTACTTAAGTAAGATATTACACTGTAGTATTTTTAATTTCATATTTAATATTTTGAATGCAGGACGTTGTCTTTTAATGGAGTATAACATTGTAGTACTTCTGCTTTTACATAAATAAGATTTTGAAAGCTGGATTTTTACTTGTAAAAGTATTACACTAATACTTTCACTTGTAATGGATTATTACAATGTAGTATTTCTACTTATAGTTAAGTAAGATATTACACTGTAGTATTTTGGCTTTTACTTATCATGGGGTATTATACTGTAGATTTTCTACTTTTACTCGTAATGGAGTATTACATTGTAGTATTTGTACTTTTACTTAAGTAAGATATTACACTGTAGTATTTTTACTTGAAATGAAGTATTATACTGTAGTATTTCTACTTTTACTTATCATGGTGTAATATACTGTAGTATTTCTTCTATTACTTGTAATGGAGTATTACACTGCAGTATTTCTACTTTTACTTTTAATGCTATATTACATTGTAGTATTTTTACTTTTTCTTAAGATATTACACTGTAGTATTTTTCATTTTATATTTAATATTTTGAATGCAGGACTTTGTCTTTTAATGGTGTATTACCCTGTATTATTTCTACTTTTACTTGTAATGGAGTATTACATTGTAGTATTTGTACTTTTACTTAAGTAAGATTTTGAAAGCTGGATTTTTACTTGTAATGAAGTATTACACTGTAGTGTTTTTAGTTGAAATGAAGTATTACACTACTTTTACTTAAGGAAGATATTACGCTGTAGTATTTATACTCATAAGATTTTGAATGCTGGACTTTTTCTTGTAATGGAGTATTACACTGTAGTTGTTCTACTTTTACTTAAGATATTACACTGTAGTATTTTTACTTTTACTTGTAATGGAGTATAACATTGTAGTACTTCTACTTTTACTTAAATAAGATTTTGAAAGCTGGATTTTTACTTGTAAAAGTATTACACTAATACTTTCACTTGTAAAGGGTTATTACACTGTAGTATTTCTACTTATAGTTAAGTAAGATATTACACTAGTATTTTTGCTTTTACTTATCATGGGGTATTATACTGTAGATTTTCTACTTTTACTTGTAATGGAGTATTACTCTGTAGTTTTTCTTTTACTTGAGTAAGATATTACACTGTAGTATTTCTACTTTTACTTGAGTAAGATATTACACTGTAGTATTTTTAATTTTATATTTAATATTTTGAATGCAGGACTTGTAGTATTTCTTCTATTACTTGTAATGGATTATTACACTGTAGTATTTGTTGTTTTACTTAAGATTTTGAATGCATAACTTTTATGTGTAATATTTCTACTTTTACGTAAGTAAGATATTACACTGTAGTTTTTCTACTTTTACTTAAGTAAGATATTACACTGTAGTATTTTTAATTTCATATTTAATATTTTGAATGCAGGACGTTGTCTTTTAATGGAGTATAACATTGTAGTACTTCTGCTTTTACATAAATAAGATTTTGAAAGCTGGATTTTTACTTGTAAAAGTATTACACTAATACTTTCACTTGTAATGGATTATTACAATGTAGTATTTCTACTTATAGTTAAGCAAGATATTACACTGTAGTATTTTGGCTTTTACTTATCATGGGGTATTATACTGTAGATTTTCTACTTTTACTCGTAATGGAGTATTACATTGTAGTATTTGTACTTTTACTTAAGTAAGATATTACACTGTAGTATTTTTACTTGAAATGAAGTATTATACTGTAGTATTTCTACTTTTACTTATCATGGTGTAATATACTGTAGTATTTCTTCTATTACTTGTAATGGAGTATTACACTGCAGTATTTCTACTTTTACTTTTAATGCTATATTACATTGTAGTATTTTTACTTTTTCTTAAGATATTACACTGTAGTATTTTTCATTTTATATTTAATATTTTGAATGCAGGACTTTGTCTTTTAATGGTGTATTACCCTGTATTATTTCTACTTTTACTTGTAATGGAGTATTACATTGTAGTATTTGTACTTTTACTTAAGTAAGATTTTGAATGCAGGACTTTTATGTGTAATTAAATATTACACTGTAGCGTTTTTAGTTGAAATGAAGTATTACACTACTTTTACTTAAGGAAGATATTACGCTGTAGTATTTATACTCATAAGATTTTGAATGCTGGACTTTTTCTTGTAATGGAGTATTACACTGTAGTTGTTCTACTTTTACTTAAGATATTACACTGTAGTATTTCTTCTATTGTAATGGATTATCATACTGTAGTACTTCTACTTTTACTCAAATAAGATTTTGAAAGCTGAATTTTTACTTGTAAAAGTATTACACTAATACTTTCACTTGTAATGGATTATTACACTGTAGTATTTGTACTTTTACTTAAGTAAGATATTACACTGTAGTGTTTTTAATTTTATATTTATTATTTTGAATGCTGGACTTTTTCTTGTAATGGAGTATTACACTGTAGTTTTTCTACTTTTTCTACTTAAGTAAGATATTACTGTAGTATTTTTAATTTTACCTATCATGGGGTATTATACTGTAGATTTTCTACTTTTACTTGTAATGGAGTATTACTCTGTAGTTTTTCTTTTACTTGAGTAAGATATTACGCTGTAGTATTTCTACTTTTACTTGAGTAAGATATTACACTGTAGTATTTATACTCATAAGATTTTGAATGCTGGACTTTTTCTTGTAATGGAGTATTACACTGTAGTTGTTCTACTTTTACTTGTAATGGTGTATTACACTGTAGTTTTTCCACTTTTACTTAAGTAAGATATTACACTGTAGTATTTTTAATTTTATATTTAATATTTTGAATCAGGACTTTGTCTTTTAATGGAGTATTACCCTGTAGTATTTTTCCTTTTACTTATCATGGGGTATTTTACTTTTACTTGTAATGAAGTATTACACTGTAGTATTTCTTCTATTACTTGTAATAGCATATTACACTGTAGTTTTTCTACTTTTACTTAAGTAAGATATTACACTGTAGTATTTTTACTTGTAAAAGTATTACACTTTAGTATTTGTACTTTTACTTAAAGGTCCAGTGTGCAGGATTTAGTGGCATCTAGCGGTGAAATTGCAGTTTGCAGCCATTTGAACGCCGCTCGCCTCGCCCTCCCCTTCCAAGCGAGAAACTACGATGGCCGTGTAAGCCTCAAAAAAACTGCCCTATCCAGAGCCGGTGATTGGTTTGTCCGTTCTGGGCTACTGTAGAAACATGGCGGCCTCCGTGGAAGGGGACCCGCTCCCTCTGTAGATATAAAGGGCTGATTCTAAGGTAACGAAAAGACAACGATTCTTATTTTCAGGTGATTAAACACTAATGGAAACATACTTATAAATATTATATTCCATTTCTGCCAACAGCTCCTCCTAAATGTTTCACACTGGACCTTTTGAGTAAGATATTACACTGTAGTATTTATACTTTTACTTGTAATGGAGTATTACACAGCAGCAAATATAGTCAGACATTTTTAATGATATTTTCACATTGTTTCATTCAAAATATCTTTTTGTCCATCACTAAGTTTTTGATAGTTCCTGGTGGATGTATCGTCATTTCCTCTTGTGTTTGATCTGTCGGGACGCGTCGTTAACACCGTCCTTAACGTCCTCCAGCAGGGAGTCTCGGATCCTCCGGGCCTTCCGGCTCAGCTCTCCCAGCCCTCCCGGAGCCTCCGCGGCCTCCTGTCGGATCTGCCGGACCGTCCGGGACTTCAGCGCCCGGCCCGCGGCGTCCCTGCCGGCCTGCTGCGCCCTCAGCACGGCCCCGGCAGCGAGCCGAGCCGCGCTGCGGACCGGAAGAGACTCGGACAGTTTCTCCACAACCTGAGCTTTGTTAATCAGAGCGGACAGGAGGTACCTGAGGACCATGGTGACGTCACGACACACCTGCGGGACAACGACTCCGTCACAGAACAGCCGGAAAATACCGACAAAAACACACGACGGCGTGTCAGTGTTAAACTCACCTGCTGTGTTAAGTTAGGAGAGTTATACATGCTACTTCCGGTGGTGTCTCTTAAAATAAAACCTGAAGTCAACTTCCGGAAGAATTAAAATCCCCTGTATTAATCCTAAATTTACCCATAAAAACACACCAACCTGGATGAAGGGGTTTACTTTGATCAGATTTATTTATCTGTGGCTACTAAACTCTTAATTAAGGACTTTTGAAAAGTTTTTTTAACTAAAGTACACTTAAAGAGGTTCACGGCTTTCCCTGAACTTAATATATACATTAATCTGAAATCCATTAATGAGTTTAAGGCGTTACGGGATTTAGGTTTACATCAAATATTTAAGGAATTCTGATTCAGGTATTCAAAGGTTTATTCTAGTAAATGAATGGCTATAAAACCCTGTGATGTATTAGTCTATTCATTTAAAGTGTTTATATTACAGTTTTTTTCAATACATTTAACAAGTTTCCTAAACTCTTAACGCGGTTAGCACAACATCCGTCTTTGTAGGCTAAACACTTAACACACGTCTTGTTGCTTTGATACAAAATGCACGCAGTTAACACCGATTTAAAACGCTTGAACTTCTTTTACACACAAGCTCAACCAAGACCAAAACAACTTTACACTTTACAGTCAGATTTACAAACGCTTTCACGCCGCATGTCAGAACAGATAACATCGTGTTCTGAACGTAACTTATACAGGCTGAAGTCAACGCGAACAGCTGCAAACACAAATATATTCCCTGTATTTTATCCCATCGCTAATGAGAAACGGCTGATTGCAGTTATGCAAATATATAAACCGCAGCTGATTCCCATCTAGGAACCGCACTCAGGTGTTTCAGTCGCATGGTCACATGTTCTGAAAGACGACTCTTTGGGCTGATGTCGCGTGGAAAAGGAACAACATGCCTGCATTTACTAAACCCGACGAAACAACGACGTAGAGAGGCTTCAAAAGAAACTACGACGCAGAACTCAATCTGTGATCAATCCAATATCCTGTCTGCTGTATCAGGGCAGACCTGACACACAGAATAATGCAGTTTTTAGCTGATGATAGTGTCTTTTTTGTCACTGTTTATGATTGACTAAATGTTCCTGTTGGAAGAGAACACGTGTTAGTGAATAATGATTTGATTGTAAAACATGTTTGCAGTGTTTTGTTAGACGCGGTGTATTGTGTGTTAGTTTATTATTGTATTTAGAAAATCAGTTTAGGTTTAGGAAACTTGTTAAATGTATCGAAAAAAAACTGTCATAACGATTGTAAAAAAACTGTTTTTTGTAAATTTTAAGGGATTTAAACAGATTTAAACAGATTTGTCGTGCATTCAGACTTTTGCCTGAAGTAAAAATAGTCTCTATGCAGACGTTTCTCTCTCTTACTGAGAAGCAGCATTTCAGTGCTGCAGTTGGACAATTTAAGCTTTTGCGAAAAGTCGAAACATCTCTTCTGCCTCCTTCTTTAAGTCGACGTGGACACAACAACGTTTCGAGCACGAACGCCTTCATCTGAGGAAGAGTAACCGGTCGTCCTCCTGTGCAGATCAGTTACCCAACAACCCTGAAGGGTTTACTGATGTGTGTTTGTCATGTAGACGGTGTCGTCCCTCATTCGTCCAGGACTGTTCTATCGCAGAAAAGGTTTCAGTCGTGGTCGTCTGGACGCTGTTTTCAGAATCAAGACGTTTCGGCTCCCATCCGGAAGTCATTCTCAACTGTGAAAATTGGACGGAACTCATAAATTTAAGCTACTCTGTGTTGCTTAAGCCCCGCCTCAGGGAGGAGTCTACCTGAGTTTCTGTTGATTAGCTAGTTTCACCTGAAACTGACCTAATAGTTTCCAAGATGGCCCAGTAATCAGTAATCAGGCCTATTGTTTTCTGGCTGCACCTCCCTCATCACTGTTCAGTACCTGATTAGCATGTGATCGGCTTGACCACGGTGTTAATACACTGTGGTAAACTTTGGGCAGGTTGAATCTCAGACCACCATTTCTGTTCAGAGGGTTTTCTTTTTCACAAAATGGCTTCTTTGACTCCTCTTTCAAACCAACTCTTCTCTCTACTGAGAAGCAGCATTTCAGTGCTGCAGTTGGACAATTTAAGCTTTTGCGAAAAGTCGAAACATCTCTTCTGCCTCCTTCTTTAAGTCGACGTGGACACAACAACGTTTCGAGCACGAACGCCTTCATCTGAGGAAGAGTAACCGGTCGTCCTCCTGTGCAGATCAGTTACCCAACAACCCTGAAGGGTTTACTGATGTGTGTTTGTCATGTAGACGGTGTCGTCCCTCATTCGTCCAGGACTGTTCTATCGCAGAAAAGGTTTCAGTCGTGGTCGTCTGGACGCTGTTTTCAGAATCAAGACGTTTCGGCTCCCATCCGGAAGTCATTCTCAACTGTGAAAATTGGACGGGAACTCATAAATTTAAGCTACTCTGTGTTGCTTAAGCCCCGCCCTCAGGGAGGAGTCTACCTGAGTTTCTGTTGATTAGCTAGTTTCACCTGAAACTGACCTAATAGTTTCCAAGATGGCCCAGTAATCAGTAATCAGGCCTATTGTTTTCTGGCTGCACCTCCCTCATCACTGTTCAGTACCTGATTAGCATGTGATCGGCTTGACCACGGTGTTAATACACTGTGGTAAACTTTGGGCAGGTTGAATCTCAGACCACCATTTCTGTTCAGAGGGGTTTTCTTTTTTCACAAAAATGGCTTCTTTGACTCCTCTTTCAAACCAACTCTTCTCTCTACTCAGACTCTTCACCTCGCTGTCTTCAAACGTGCGGTTTGTAGCTTTTAAATGCAAACGCACGGCGCTCTGCGATCCCGAGTTAGCGTGTCGTCTGTTTGTCATGTAGAAAGTAGCATAAAGTACCTGAAACATGACCACAATCAATTTCTTCTGATTTCAATTCATTAAGTCTGCTGCAACTGGAAACTTTAGTATTAATTCTGAACAAAAACTAAAACCTTTTTAGTCAACAAATGATGATTTTCATATTCAGTTAAAATACGTTCCTCATCCAAACCCCCAAAATAATCAGTTTATAACAAACACTCACGTCTGAGAAGCGGAATATCTGATTTGCTTGAAAAATGACTTTATTAGAATCAAAACAGCTTCAAAACAAAACTTTAAAATCACCTTTTATTCGAAACCGTCAGATTGTGTGAAACATTAAATCAACGGTTTCCTTGAAGGCGGCTGCTGCGCCGAGTTTGTCTCCACGGAAACAACAGAAACGAGACGGCAGGCTTTCAGGCAGCTTTTATTAACACGTGGCCAGCAGACAGGTGTGTGACCTTCGACCCTGATCCGACAGGAGTCTGTTCAGTAGCTCAGCAACAAGGGGGTGACCTGGAAGAATAAATTAAAACCCAAAACAACCCGGCAGGTAAAAAAACAAAGTCCACTCTAAAGGAAAAATAAAACTAACGAACTTCAGCCTCGACAACAAAAACCAGAAGATTCAAATAAAAACGATAAAAAAGTTGGTTAGAAAAGTCGAGTGTTTGATTTCTTCCTCGCTGCGCGCACACACACACACACACACTCTCTGTACACCGAACAGGTCGAGCCTTCAGTATTTACACTCGTATTTATACATTTAAATCAGTCAGTTTAGGCTCCGCCTCTCGCGTCCTGCTCTGCCAATCAGCAGCTGCTGTTCTTGAACTCTCCGTTCTCAGTGATGGACAGTTTGGTGGGGTTGGTGGGTGACAGGCCGTTGCGGAGGTTGGGCGCGCTGTAGCGCTCCTTCACCTGCGTCAGCGCCGCCATCAGCCGCGAGTTCGCCGCGTCCAGGGAGTCGATCCGCTTCTCCTGATTGGATAGAGACAGGTAGGGGGGGCGGGACAGGAAGTCAGACTGAGAGGTGTGAAATACAACGAGGGGCTTGTGAAAATCTGACTGTCGGGTTAAAACAACAATCGCAGCACGAAATCGGAGTTTCCTCGCGAGGTTTGAAGAACTAAAACCCTTAAACACGTTAATTTTAAAAGTCTTAAGGGTTTTAAACAGTTTTTTACTTACTTAGTTAAGAGCTTTTGAATTTAAGGAGACTTTAATAACGCCTTGAATTTAAGGGATTTTGGTTTTCGTTCTGAAATATTTTCAGCTGCAAATTGAGATTTAAATGGCTTCTTCTTAAATATAGTGAATTTAATAGCTTGTAATACATTAAGCGGTTTCTGAAAGACCAGATCTGGGACCAACTAAGGGATTGTTAATATATTAAAGGGATTTTAAAGATGTATAAATTCGTAGATTATCAAATTAATTTCTAAAAATACCTTAGAAATTTCATCTTAATTTTAAGTGAATTTGACCCCTTAAATATATTAGTCTGTTATTTTATCATTATTATTCCCTTAACATGTAGAAAGACCTCAGTTCTTTAATGCAATTTAAAGGTACAAATGAAATGATTCACTTTTATAAAAGGTTAAAGTTTCTTAACAAACCTGCAGAACTTAACTTTAAATTGTAGTGGAGATACAAGGTTTCTAAGGTGTTTGGCAGCCAGCTCTTAATTTGAAAAACTAAACCCCTTAAAAACCCTTTAATTTGAAAAGAAGTAGATTTTTCCCCTTAATTGATGCAAATGAATGATATTTGAGGGGTTTTGCTTTAAATGAGAATGGACCTTACAGATAACTTTTTTATCTTAGGAGGAAATAAATGTTTCAGTTAAGCTGCAAATGTAGTCGTCCATAAATGTATGAACTATAACATATTAAAGGTATTTTAGTAAGTGTCAGTTTTAAGGGATTTTGGTTGATTCCTGTTTGAGACAGCAGATACATTTAAAGCCAGGGGAGGTAATGTATTCCAGAAGAAGTTAATTCATGGAAAGATTAACCAGTTTTAAAGGATTAATTCACCAAACAGCAAGTTGTTCCTGAATTAAACGTCCACTTTAAGGGATTCTTAAACTGTGCACACAGTCCATGAAAATATTAATATAACAGTGCATTGATTATCCCATACGGCCGATATCACGTCTTTATTAACGGGCTCGCTAACAGAACTTTAAGGAGACAAAGACGGAGTTTCTTAGAGTCCAGCCAGCTGCTGTGATGCGACTTGGACCCGACAGCAGAAAACAGACTCAGGAGTGGAAACCATCCAGAGGAAGTTTGAGGGCAGCAGCCGAAAACGCAAACAAAAACTAAAAACAAAGAAGTGGCGAGGTCGAAGCTCCGCCGCAGCCTTTCAGCAGGAAGTCAGACCTGATCTGGAGTCAGGGTGAAGGGAGGGAGGGAGGGGGGGCAGCCAAACGGAAATAAAACCAGCTCAGAGCTCAACACACCAACACCTGAACTCACATCTGTCAGCTGATAGGAAATATTAAACACGAACCCACAGCAACAACCTCACTCATCATCATCATCGTCGTCGTCGTCATGTGACGAGTTGTTCAGCCACAGGTCGGTAACAGTGCGTTTCATCACAGTATATTAGATAATTATAAATAATAAATGTCCGACTGATCCAGTAAAGAGTTTTTCGGCGCTGAGCTCGCAGAAGTCCACTGGAGCTTCTGCAGATTTTAGAACTGAACTTGTCGAAGCACTATTGAAAACAAACTGCATATCTGCTCTGTGATTGGCTGCTCAGGTGTGTTGGCGCTTTTGTTGATGGCGTTTTCTAAAAACAACAAACAAAAAACAGCGTGGTGGGGGTGGTGGTGGGGAGGGGGCGGGGCTACAGTCACTACTTGCCTGATTGGTTTATTTCACATCCGTTAACGACCTGAAATCAGTGAAGAGTGGATGAGAGGCAGAGAACAGGAAGTAAGCGTGAAGCCGCTGGTTTCCTGTCTGACGAGCAGCAGGACTTTAGAACTGTTACGGACCTGCTGCCGTTCAGAAACCACGTCAGAGAGTAACGTTCCTGTGAGGCGGCGAGCTGAAACCAGCGGCTCACAGCTGCCACTGATGCAGCTACAGGTGTGTGACCCGCCCGTACCTGAGCGTCGATGATCTTCTGTTTGGCTTCAATCACCGCCTGCATCTCTGCGTGGTCCCGCTTCAACTCCTCCTCCACCGCCATCAGCCTGCGCACACACACACACGCACACACACACGCACACACACACACGCACACGCACGTCAAACTCTGTAGCTCATCACAGGTGAATACAAGTTCTGATTTCTTTAAGATGGAAAGATTAAGCTTTTTCTAAAGACGGCGTAGATGATCATCATTTAAACCACCGACCATTTTCTGGCTGCACTTTCTGAAATGTGAGGATTTCCTTTGTTTTATGTCACAGTAAACTAAATGTCTTTGGACTGTTGGTCGATCGGATGTTTCCTAAATTAAACCGTCAGTTTGTTCGTCTCAAAGATCCAGTGAAATTAAAAATACATTTTCCTGCGTCCGGTTATTTCGTGCCATATGCCAAATAAAATGCTTTGTTGACATACAGTATAATAAAAAAATATAGAACGGGACTTGACCATTATTGTATTTTATTTAAATGAAAAAATATGCTGAAAAATTTAAAAATATTCCCAAACTATCATCAAAAAGTTCCCCAAAATATCATCGAAATGATCTCAAAACGTTCCTGAACTGTCATCTAAATATCTCAGAGATGAAAATGGCGGTCTTTAAAAAGCTGCGTTGCTCAACAGTACCGGCGGCAGCAGTGTCTTTGGTGTGTT
Organism: Siniperca scherzeri; assembly: GCA_027580175.1. Classification (NCBI taxonomy): domain Eukaryota; kingdom Metazoa; phylum Chordata; class Actinopteri; order Centrarchiformes; family Sinipercidae; genus Siniperca; species Siniperca scherzeri. The sequence continues at coordinate 6,192,760 of CM050857.1, read as the reverse complement.
TAGTTTCTCCGCCCTGTGTAGCCCAGAGGGGTGGAGTCAGTCCATACCTGCAGATGATGCTCTTCATCTGGCTGTCCTTCTCCTCCTGCTGCCTCCTCAGTCTCTCCTCGCTGTCCTCCAGTCGGTGTTTGTACTCCAGCAGCAGCTTCTGCATCTGCTGCTCCTGAGCCAGCAGCCGCCGCTCGTACTCCTCCAGACGCCGCCCGGACGCCCGCAGGCGCTCCTTCAGCCGGGAGATCTCCAGCTCGTACTGACGGGGCAGGAGGACGGGGTTAGCTTGTTGTTAGAGCATCAACACCAGCAGAGAGCCTCTTATATTTACTCCTGTCATATATGTACTTTCATAAAGAAGACAGGTTTCTGCACGGACTGCGATGTTTGCGGATGGCGTTGTGATTTGTAGCGAGAGCAGGTGGAGGGAAATCTAGAGAGATAGAGAACGAAGCTCAGCCGCAGTAAGACAGAATACAGGTGCGTCAGTGAGAGGGACCCAGGTGGGACGGTGAGGTCACAGGGAGCAGAGGTGAAGAAGGTGCAGGACTTTAAGTACTTAGGGTCAACGGTTCAGAGCGATGGAGACTGTAGAAAAGAGGTGAAGAGGCGAGTGCAAGCAGGTTGGAGCGGGTGGAGAAAAGTGTCAGGTGTGTTGTGTGATAAAAGAGTCTCAGCAGGAATGAAAGGAAAGGTGTTGGAGACGGCGGTGAGACCAGCGATGTCGTACAGCTTAGAGACAGCGGCGCTGAAGGAAAGACAAGAGGCAGAGCTGGAGGCAGCAGAGCTTAAGATGCTGAGGTTCTCTTTGGGAGGGACGAGGACGGACAGGATCAGGAACGAGGACATCAGAGGGACGAGGACGGACAGGATCAGGAACGAGGACATCAGAGGGACGGCTCGTGTTAGATGTGATGAGATAAAGTCAGAGAGGCCAGATCGAGGCGGTTTGGACGTGTTCAGAGGAGAGACTGTGAATATATTGGTAGAAGGATGCTGAGGCTGGAGCTGCCAGGCAGGAGGTCTAGAGGAAGACCAGAGAGGAGGTTTATGGATGTAGCGAGAGAGGACATGAGTGAAGAGGACGCAGAGGACAGGGTTAGATGGAGGCACGTGATTCGCTGTGGCGACCCCTGAAAGGGAGCAGCCGAGAGGAGAAGAAGAAGAAAGGTTTCTGCTTTTGCTTTGTGTCCACAGTAAGTCTCTGAATATAAGGAGAGCTTCGGCGTCGATGGGAAATAAACTTTATATACATTTCAGAGCTTTTCTGATTCTACAAGAAGAGAACTGATCTAGTTAAAATCACTCGATTTGTCCGTCTCGTCATATTGAGACGGATCTCGTTATGCTGCGTTTGTCTCCTGTTGCTCCTTTTCATGCTCAGCCTCCACAGGTGTTTTCAGGTAATGTGTCTGATTGGACCTCTTTGAGTGGGCGTGTCTGAAACATCCCCGACTCGTTTGTTAGTTTCGCCGTCGCCTGTCAGACTCCTTTATTAGTGGGACATGGAGTTAAATACACCTGCGTGGGTGTGCAGCGCCTGTAAGATCTGGATATCACGTGTACGTGCATGTTTGCATTACTCCGTGCGTCCGGTTGCTCTGGCATAAACTGTGAATCAGACGTTAGCCGTGTTAGTTAGCTCGGAGGAAGGCGCGTCGTCATAAACGAAGAAATATCACGCTGCTTAATGTTCAGGAGGTGAGCTGTGAGCGATCTGCGGGCCGCACCTGAGCCGTTTCACACTGTCGACCACAGCCAGGCCGCGTTACGGCGGGACTCGCTACGTTTTAATTATTCATTTGAGAATGTTACGACTTATCAAAGTGTGTCAGTTGAGCGTTAAGGGTTAAAAAGACACACAGACGTCACACGTGTAAACACCTGTCCAGGTGTGCGTACCTTCTCAGCGTTCCTGCTCTCCTCTCTGCCCCTCTCTCCTCCCTCCTCCTCCTCCTTCTCCTCGTACTGGCCGTTGTTGAGCACCCAGGCTGCCGTCCTCTCCACGGGGGACATCGCCCCCGCCGCCGCCACCGCCTCCACCGGAGACGCCACCTGAACACAACCCAGCGACATCATCACACACCTGCCACACTGACACGGAAACGTTTGATTAAAAGCAACAAAATTAAACATCGGGATGTCGAAAGAGTCGAAAACAGGTTTCAAACTATTTGTCAAATTATTTCCTACGAAGTCGAGTCTCGGAACGAGGAGACTTTAACGAATTAAAACCAAAAATACAAATGAACCCCATGAAGCTGCTGAGGGCCGGTTTAATAAACTCTGAAGATCCTACAGAAGCGTTTAACACCCGAAACACGTTCGTGGACAAGTTTAAATTTGTGTTGATCAATAGGAATTTCATTGATAGTTCGGTTATACCTATCGCAGAAAAGGTTTCAGTCGCGGTCGTCTGGACGCTGTTTTCAGAATCGAGACGTTTCGGCTCCCATCCGGAAGTCATTCTCAATTGTGAAGAAATGGGACCTTGGTCCGTGGTCACGCCGATCACATGCTAATCAGGTACTTAACAGTGATGAGGGAGGTGCAGCCAGAAAACAACAGGCCTGATTACTGATTACTGGGCCATCATGGAAACTATTAGGTCAGTTTCAGGTGAAACTAGCTAATCAACAGATACTCAGGTAGACTCCTCCCTGAGGGCGGGGCTTAAGCAACACAGAGTAGCTTAAATTTCTGAGTTCCCGTCCCATTTTCACAATTGAGAACGACTTCCGGATGGGAGCCGAAACGTCTTGATTCTGAAAACAGCGTCCAGACGACTACGACTGAAACCTTTTCTACGATGGAACGCTCCCGGACGAATGAGGGACGACACCGTCTTCGGTTATACCTGTTTCCTTCGACACACCTGTCTCAGACATGCAGGTTTAAATTTGACATTAAACCTGTTAATCAAGTTTATCCTTTAACACCTCCCGTTTCTAACCCCGCCCTCTGTCAGATCGCCCTGTTACATGTTTAACCCCCCGTCCTGGTGTTTCTGCAGTACCTGCGGTGGCAGCTTGGCGGCGCTCCTCGGGGGCGGAGCCACGTTCTCCACGGAGCAGGCGGACTGCTGGACTGGACTGCGGTTGACGAGGCCGGCGGTAGGCGTGGGCTCTGTGTTGGCGCTGCTGCTGCTGCGTAGTGAGGCGCTGTGAGGGAGGGAGCGCGGCGTCCTGGCCCCGCCCCCTACCCTGCTCTGCTGCTCCACCTTGACGATATGGGCGGTGCCCGCCGTCGTGCTCTGACGGGGGATGGCGACCGCCGTGGCGGTGCCCGGCGGGAGGTCGGGCAGTGCGTGGCGGCGCGGTGTCGAACAGTCCTCGCTCTGCGTGCTCCGCCTGCTGCCCAACTCGTCCAGGCTGCTGTTGGACGGCGCGCGACCTTTGACCCCCACCTGGCTGCCGAAGTCGTCGGAGTTGCTGTGGCTGTTGTGGGAGCTCTCGGTGCTCAGGTTCTCGGAGCTGGAGTCCTGCCGCAGCGAGTGGGCGGAGCGCGTGGACAGGCTGTGGGCGGGGTTACTCAGGTGGTAGACGGGGTTCTGGAAGGACAGCGGCTGCAGGCTGCGCTGCTGGCTGAGCGACGGGTGCAGCGGCCGCCTCACCTGCGGTGCGCTCTGTGGCTGACCGTCTCGGGGCGAGGCTTTGAGCTGGTGCGGCACCGGCTGGGGGGTGAGAGGGTTGGAGTGGGGGTAGTTGAGCGGGGGCGGGGCGTGTCCGATGGAGGCCTGGGAGCCCACCCTGCTGAGGCGGGGCGGGGCCTCGTGGTGCGGTGGCGGGCCCACGGGGCCGTGCAGGCTCTGGGCGTCCTGCAGGTCCACCAGGGAGATGCTGCGACCGTTGGGCAGCAGGTTGTCTCGCTCCTCCGGGTCCGAGAAGCTGGTGTGGCTGGAGGGATGCTGCTGAGCCAGCAGGGGGCGCTGACCTCGAACGTAACCCTCCATCAGCTCACCGCCCGGAGACTGCAGGCTGCGGACCTCACCGTGGCTGCAGGAAGTGACACGCACACAAGAGTCAACAGAACATCTACTGAATCCAACGAGCCTCTATTCTGATTACAAATATTATTTTTAGTCCTGAGCGCAAAAAAAGTTCCTCCGCCTCTCACGATTTGCTGATTTCAAAACATGAAACAATAAAAATGGTGCGGAACGCCGCTCAGCTCGAGAGGCAGCAAGAGAACGACGATCAGTCTGACTACAGTAAATGTTCCTGTCTGAACTTCCAACATGCAGAGGACAGAAACCAGGTCTATGGATTTCAGCTTTACGGGGGTTTTTTGTCTTTAAAGCCCCCGTGTGCAGTATTTTTAGTGATGTCCTATTTGATGCTACCACTAGGAGTCGCCAAAGTCAGAATATTTCCAAACGCTACACAGCAGATTTAAAAATCACTTTCAACTCATTACTTCGTCGGCCGGCTTCAGAGCAGACATGAACCTAGAGGTCTAGAACAGACTAGAACACGTTCAGCCATCGGGTTCAGTTCCCTCGGCTGACTTCAGGTCACTTCTGTTGAAGCCTGCGCGATAAACAAGCCGCTGTTTCCTGTTCCGGTGTGACGCCTCGCAGCTCAGAGTTAGACCAATATCACCCAACCGAGCCATCGCTCTGATCAATACCGATTTATTACGCGCATCGGAGCCGTGACATCACGTCCTGTTTCAGGCTAATGTGACCTTTGCGCTGACTGTCAGCTGATTGGTTACCTGTCTGCGGGGTCCTCAAAGATTCGCTGTAACCCTGACGACAGGCTGCCGCTGATGTTGTGGGCAGAGTTGTGGTCCTGGAAGCGTCGCAGCTGCTGCTGGACAGGTGTGGGAGCGGCCAGACAGCGAGAGATGTCTCCCAGAATCCTCGGCAGCGGGCCCAGCTTCGCTACGGTGGCCTGCAGGAAGGAATTTTCACCCTGGAGTCGCAGTGTGTGTGTGTGTGGATGGTTTGAATGGAAGCACCAGGATGCGGTGGTGGTGGTGGTGGTGGGAGAGCGAAACCAACATGGTGGCAACAGAGAGAGTCGGCCAGACAGGAAGTGAACAGGAGGGAGGAGGAAAAAAACATGAGGGAAACTTAATGGAAACAAAAATTAAATCAACTAGAACAACATGCTTCTACCCAACAGAACCACATCAAACACAGCAGAGCCATGCTGAGACGGAGTCCGACAGGTGAGACAGGTGAGACACAGCACAGCCGGGGAGGTGGGAGGTGAGCGGGGGTCAGCCCATGCTGTGAAGTTCGGCCACGCAGCGTTAATGTGGTTAAATGGTTAAATGGACTGAAGTGACCTTTGCTCCTGATGTTCATTCATGTTACATCATCAAATATTTACATCGCACACACACACACACACGCCATCACTGATCACCGATCAATAACTGCACATTCAGAATCTGGCTGTTTATGTGTGTGTGTGTTTACCTCGCCTGCTGCCAGCCAACAGTGATGCGTGGAGGGAGAGATGTTCGGGGAACGCTTGTGCTAATTAAAGATGCAGCTTAGACAAAATCCTAATGGTTGTGACGGCGTGCGAGTCAGAGGGGAACGGGCGGTTTCTGCAGAAACTCGAGTCCTCGCTGTGTTTCGCTCTCCGACGGCAGGCGCTCGACTTCAGAGCAACTGGTGAAAAGCTTCCTGTAGTTCATCTATTTTAAACTATAGTGTGGCTGTAATATTTAATAACAGAGACACGGTGTAGCCGAACTGTTGGTAACAATTACAGAAACATCTAAATACCTGTAAGGAAAGGTTTAAAACATTTTCCTACTATTTAATTTTGTATAATTATTGTCAAACCTCACAAGCAGGCTTAACGGCGTTACATACAGCCTGCTATGCAAATGGCGTGTCGGTAAAGAGCATCATGACATTTTAGTTACGTACGTCCCGGAGTTAACCGGCTCATATGCGTAGGCGGCAAAACTACAGCAGCAGCAGCACGGGGAGAAGTTAGTCTCCATATTGGTGACAAGTGCGCGTTTCTTTCTGACCGAAGATTTACAAATGTGAACGACGATTTGTGAGTAATTTGTGATTTTCACGAATACCAACCAATCTGAACAGGCTTCAAACTGTTTTACAAAGAAATATATCAGTGTTTCTATATTTTGTATCTGTGAGTCCGCAGATCGGGTGGATTGAGTTACATTTGTGTGTTGAGGCTCTTTCCACAGTTTCTGCGTTGCGTTTAAGTGCTGGTGGAAAACTCGGGCGTCCGGCTTCTCGCTCTTTTGTCACCAATACTGAGACTAAGTTCTCTCCACACAGGAAGCTTCATCAATCTGAGGCGGAGCTGCTTTTAGTCCAAGTTTAACGTCAAAACACAAAGTCTCCTGCGTGAGTCAATTAGCAGCTGCACACACACACACACACACACACGCACACACACGCACACACACGCACACACGCGCGCTGGTCGTGATGCTGGTACCTTGTCGAGCTGAGAGACGACCTCCCACAGCAGAGCGTGCAGGACGGACAGCTCGCGGCCGAGGTCGATGTAACCCTCGAAGCCCGGCGTGTTGGACAGCGTCTCCTGGTTGGAGATCTCCGACAGGAAGCGCATCATCCCCGCCCACTCGTGCTCCAGGAAGTCGTTCATAAAGGCCATGTACTCCTCTTTGTTTCCAAACCTGAGGACGAGACACGGATATCTTTCTTTTAATGTGTCCGCTGTCCTCAGATCCTTAGTTTTAGCCTTAAACTTCGCTTCCAGGGTCAAACACAAACATCCTGAACATTAAAAATAAGAAACTGATGAACAGGAAATGAGTCCAGAAGAGATTGTGGATGGAAACCCCGTGGAGACCTGAACCCCGTGTGGAACGTCACCTTTAGGACCCAAACCTGCTAAACCTGACCGGTACTGCAAAAACCCAAGCCAAGAGCCAAAGCTATGTTTTCATGCTCATTACTGCCCGTTAGCTGCCCGTGCTAAAGCAACGCGGATCCTTTAGCGACATCGGACACACGTGGACGGCCTGAGTGAGGAAGAGGAGGAAGCAAACTCAAGTTTAGGAATTCTGTTCAGCACTAAGTGTCAGACCTGTACGACCTGACTGCAACAGATAATTCATCTGGAACTGCAGTTGAGCGACGGTGACGCCTCGGGAGCAGTCCGCTCCTGGTCTTTGCGTGAAACAGAGTCCACCTGAGCTCGACCGGCACAGTTTCACCCTGATGTTTCCGACCGCTGTGACTGAAGCGTGTGCTGGCTCTGCTCTGGGAGACACACTGTCCAAAGTGCTTAACAGGGACATCATCTGCTCAGACCCATGCTGTTCTGTTTGCACCGCTGCTTCAGGAAACCACAGACTCATGGACTTCCTGAGACTTGAAGAAATTAACTTTGGCTTAATTTTGCTCCCACTGGAGCCACAATCTCCTTTCTATGCAGATGACAGAGTCTTTATTTATCTACTTTCTGTCTTGCAGCAGTTCTGCTTCATTCGTCTCTTATGATGGACATTTCTAAACTCTTGTAATACTGTACTGTTCTGTGCTTGTTGACCAGGATTGGGGGATAAACCGTCCAGCATCATCCCTTCTGAAAAAGACACTGCAGCGCGGCTGCTGGCGACCCGCAGATACTCACTTGGTGAAGTTGGCGAGGTTCTGGATGACTTTAGCGATGAGCGTGAGCGTTCGGGACGTCCGGTCGTCCGGGTATTCCTGCATCAGGTTGAAGAGCGACGGCGACATGATGGCGGGGCAGAGGAAGCGCAGGAACAGCGAGGCGCTGATCAGACGCTTGCTGATGTCCTGCTGGTGGCCGCGAGCGACGCACTGCTGCTTCCACGACGCAAACACTTCCTTCAGCTCCCGAGGAAACACACTGCGGAGACGGGAAGGAAGGGTCAGGTGTCTGCTGCTTCAGAGGACACTTCTAAAGAAAGTGATGTCATTTCTGTTGATGGAAAGACAATCAAAGCTTTGCTGCCTTTGCTTTTTCTTCTGTTTCTGGGTTAAAATGTGTCTCTCACACTCACAACGAGTCAAAGCTATGTTACGGACGGTGCAAGCGAGCAGTGGAAATACACGTCCGAACCGCAGGCGGTGAATAAACCCTTAATTTACCCCTCAAACACCGGTGACGTCCAGCCAGACATCCTGAATTTGAAAATCCTAACCCCTTAATTAACAAATTAAGTAGATCTGAAGGGCTTCGTGAACGTGAAATATTTGACAAATCCATGAATCCATGAAACGTTTAATGCATCGGAAAATATATTAAGGCCTTTTAGATGCGTCAAGCACACCTTTGAAAAGAAACAACGTCTTTCAGTTAAGGTCAAATTTAGGAGTTCGGGTTAATTAATCAATAAATCAAAGGATAATAATATATTAAGGGTTTTTAATAGATTATCTCCACGATTTAAGGGCATAAAAAACCTCTAAAATGGACTAAATAGCATTCAGGTCTTCTCCTCTTTAGGTAGAAATTAAGGGATGTTTTTCATGCAAATTGGTCAATTTTGAGGGATTTTTGCCTCTTCCAAAAACCCTTAAACCGTGCACATAATTCCTAAAAATACCTTAATGTATTGCAACTCATGAATTGATCCTTTAATTAACCCCTAAAATCCCTTTAAATACCGTAATTAGATGATTATGAATGGGTAATAATGACGGGATTCAGCTTTAGTCTGTCTGAGGCCATCGTCTGTGCACGACCGTTGACTTTGTATCGGAGATAATTTGAGTTAAATCAACAGGAAGATGAAAGCACAGCGGCCTGCCCGCTGCGAAACATCTCCATGATCACTGCTCGCTGCTGTTTCAGCCAATCATATCAGCACGTAAGTCACAGCTTGTGACTCCGTCCTGGCGTTTCCTCTCTCCGGCAGCAGGTGGCAGACTCGCTCTTTACTCTCCTACAAAGCAAACTTTGAACAACTCCCCGTGTACACGTAGCTGTGCTTATCAAGGTGTTATTAACTACGACCCGGCTGACACTGATATCAGTATTTGGATCTGCTGATGGGAATATTTTGAACCTAAACAAACAATGTTTTTATTCATTTTATCCTTGTTTTCTGCTCCGGTTGCTTTTGGCTGTAATGGCCGTTTTCTGTTTTTGGCACGTGTCTTCGTGTGGTCATGTTACATCCTGCGCTGTTCTGTGAATCCGAACATTAATATGTAAAGATATAGTATAGGAGTAATGGCGTCCCGAGCAGAGGGTTGGCGTCACACCCCACTGCCTGCGTCGTTATCGACGTTAGCCTCGCAGCTCCTTTAAAGCGAATCCTGATGAACTATATTGAAATGAAACCAAACGGTGAATCTTGACTCGTGTTGTACAGTTCTGACGTCTTCTTGTGAGAAGTTTAAACTGCAAATGTGGATCCAGGAAGTGACTGACTTTAACGGAACAAATGAATGAACGTACTGGGAACGGTAACGTGTGTGTATGCCGGGACGCCCGGTGTGAGCGTGCAGTCGTACCAGTAGGAGTTGATGATCTTGCAGAACGCCAGCTCACAGCACATCTTCAGGTTACTCTGGTGCTCGGCCAGATCGCCGCCGGAGCATCGGCTGGGATCCACCTCACAGTTCTCATCCGACTCGTACAGAGCCTTGATGAACTCACCTGCTCTCACACACACACACACACACACACACACACACACACACACACACACAGACTCAATGGTTACTTACACAAACGAACACTCAGCGGCTGAACCGATCCACAGTGCCGAAACAGAACCGCTCAGGTCCAACAAACCAGCAGAGTCCCAGCCAAGACCTTATGAATTTAACACGCATCTGAAGCAATGAGTCAATTTTTTTTGTTTCCTTTCAACCGCACTTCTTGGCCTTCATCAGCGAACGGGATTTGTGGACAATAAATTTCAGCTGTCATTAAGTTCACACAACTAAACAAATTCCATCTGCTCGTCGCGGCAGAAAGATGTGGTTAAAAGCTCCGGGAAAAGCTAGTAAGAAGGCCTTGAGTTAACTATTTGGTCAAACTATTATCACGTAGTTAAACTGTGTGACGACAAGTTTAAAGTGTAAGTGACTAATACGTCTGCGATCATTAACGAGCCGTGGTTAGTTTTTAATTACTGGAAGAAATCAATGTTGTGTGGTTTAGAGTTCTGCCCTGCAGCTCAGTGTCAGCAGAGAGACTGCAGCTGTACACTTTCACACGCCGTTAAGCTTTAACGGGTCGCTCGGAGACTCTGAACCTCCGCTGGCTGTTCACCGGGTGACGCAGCAAGATGACACGAATCGCCGAAAGTCAGCTGAAAATACTGCAGCAGCTGAACAATAAGAACTTGCTGTCAAAATAAAATACCTCAACCGAGGAAAGCTGCAGTTACCTAACACCGTCGTCCTTTCAGAAGTTATTATCTATTTTCAGACGCGAGCCTATAAATATACTAATGAGGGTGAAATGATTTGTGCGTCTGAGCTCTGACTGACTGCTAATAATAGTTTGAAAGGTATGAAAGCCCTCTGATGTGATGAGTTTGGGATGTTTACTGGTTTGTAATGACGGCAGGTCTCGCGGGGCTGTGACACTTCTGTCGCGTTCACTGCGGTTTCTCAACTATTTTAGCTCTTTTTATCGGAACGTGCAAACTGAGCAGGATGAAGATGAAGCAGCAGAGTAAAGACAAAGATGGACTCTTAATTTTAGCATTTCAGCAGCACATGAAAATACTAAAAACAGTTTACAAAGACTTTTATCTAATTCAGGATCGACGTGATGCTGCTGACTAACTGTAGAGGGGGAAAGGAGGATGAGTCCCGTTGCTTTCTGAAGCTGATTACAGAACAGCTGGGATGACGGTGTTACTGATAACGGTCGCTGATTCTGTCAAATCAATAACATAAAACATTTTCCACATGAAGCTCTTCCGGCAAAAAGTCAGTAAGAGTTCAAGCTCAAGACGTTGTTCTGAAAAATCAAGATGTTTTTGGGAACAAAGGGAGCGTTAGTTACAGGATCAAGTCAACTTTATTTATATAGTCCAATATCACAAATCACACGTTTGCCTCAAGCGGCTTCACAGTCTGTGCAGCGTACGACTCCCTCTGTCCTCAGAGCCTCGATCCAGATCAGGACAAACTCCCCAAAAACCCCTTTAACGGGGACAAATGGAGGAGGAAACCTCAGGAGGAGCAACAGAGGAGGGATCCCTCTTCCAGGACGGGACATCCAACAAATAAAAACAGAAAATCAAAGTATATCCAATCATGATGACAACGTGTAGACTGTAAAACACAGGTGGACGTTGGGATGGACGTTAAGGTCAACTGTAGACGGAGTTCAACAGAGTGCGCTTTTGTAAAACGAGGCTGAAAGAGATTCAACCTTTTAAAGAATAAAGAATATCTGGTGAAGAGTATTTTAAAAAGCTGGCTGAAGTGTTGTACGTTTTGTTTTTAAGGCCATTTCTAACTTTCTCTGCTAACTATTGTATGTTGTGAAAACTACTTTTAAGACATGATGATGATGTTGTTAGGAATACTGAGTATCTATGGTGGTCTATGAGGAGCGCTCAGACGCCTCGCTGATGAAGGCGGGTTAGCTGGAGTAAAGTACATTTAAGATGAAATCCGAAGACATTTTAAACTGGCTTCTGGATAAATGACGCAGGAAGGTTTCAGTCCACAGTTTAAATCTTTAAATGTTATATTAGTGATCAGGTAGAGAATAAGCCTAAACGTTGTTTTCTGTCCAGGGATTGGATCGCATTGAAATTAGGACCTGAGAGTTTCAGATTAATGAGAATTTTAAAGACTTTTGAAACCTGATATTTATAAAATTAAAGTTATTTGAGTTAAATGTTAAGCTGTAAATGTTCTTAAGTTCACTTTAAGTTTAAAAAACAAAATGCTGGGTTTTGATCTGACCAAACAAAGGTTAAACACAGGTAAAGGTGTGTATGCAGGTGTGTATACAGGTGTGTACGCAGGTGTGTACGCAGGTGTGTATGCAGGTGTGCATGCAGGTGTGTATACAGGTTTGTACGCAGGTGTGCATGCAGGTGTGTATACAAGTGTGTATGCAGGTGTGTATACAGGTGTGTACGCAGGTGTGTATGCAGGTGTGTATGCAGGTGTGTATACAGGTGTGTATGCAGGTGTGTATACAGGTGTGTACGCAGGTGTGTATACAGGTGTGTATGCAGGTGTGTATGCAGGTGTGTATACAGTAGTGTATGCAGGTGTGTATGCAGGTGTTTATGCAGGTGTGTATGCAGGTGTATGCAGGTGTGTACGCAGGTGTGTACAGGTGTGTATGCAGGTGTGTATACAGGTGTGTATACAGGTGTGTATGCAGGTGTGTGCGCTGAGACTCACCGAGTGCGTCGTGCAGGTATTTCTGTCCCACCAGCTTCAGATATTCCTCGATGGCTTTGGTGGCCAGCGTGTTCTCCCTGAAGATCAGGACGTCGTGGTCAGCGCAGCGATCCACCTCCGACATCACCAGGTCTGTCAGGAAGTCCTAAACAGGAGGAAGACGGAGGAGATGATGAGCGCGTGGACAGACATGTTGGAAAGCCAGGACTCAGGTGATCAGTCCCTGTCACATGACGTTTAACGTTCAGGGGCTGCATCATCAACCACCTCGGTCAGTTAGGAGCTACTTTCAGCTTTTGGGTAAAGCCCCGGGTGTCCATAAATTTTTGGCCATCAAGCGTAATCTTTAGTTGCAGCCCCATTTCCAATATGACACAGAATATTCGAGTAAGCACAGCGCTTAAAAAATTATATTTTTTATATGACTGCATCGAAACGTCTTTAGAAGGAACAGTTCAAGCTTTTTGGAAATAGCGTGCGTTCGTCCGCCTTGTTGCGAGGACGTAGATGAGACGACTGATCACCCGCTCATGTCTGTGCGGTAAACGTGAAGTCGATTTTTCTTTACCCTTGGACGGAGCCAGGCTAGCTGTTTCCCCCTGTTCCCAGTCTTTATGCTAAGCTAAGCTAAGCGACTGCTGACTGTAGCTTCATATTTACCGTACAGGTGTGAGAGTGGTATCGCGCCGAACATCTAAGCAAATAAGCGTATTTCCCAAAATGCCGAACTCTTCCTGTAACAGCAGGTTTTGGACTGCTTGAGGTCTGACCTTTGCCCTCCCGGTGCTCTGCAGGATGTGGACCAGAGCGCAGGCCATCTCCTCCTTGTTCTTGACGCTGATGACGGGCTCCAGCACCGAGCACAACATGGTGTAGTTGTTGGTGATGAACTCGGCGAACTCCTTGTACTGCTCCATGGGCAGGATGGAGATGGTCTGGAAGCGGGACTTGATGCGGATCGACGGCCCCCCTCCTTTGGCCTTGCTGGTGGTGGGCGTGCTGACCGGGTACCACTTCTCCACGAACTGCCGGCCCGTCACACCCGACACCGGGATGTTGACCAGTCCCACGTAGTTGTTCTTGTCCTTCTTCTTCTTCTTGTCCATGTCGCGGTAGATGTGCACGGTGATGCTGTGCATGGCGGGCAGGCTGGAGAAGTCGAAGTACTCGCCCCAGAACAGGCTGTCGTGGCGAGTCTTGCTGGTGGTCCGGGCGTACAACACGTCGTCCAGACACAGCTCGCAGAAATATTTCTTCTTTGGCGGCAGGTCTTTGGCCTCGATGATCCACAGTCGCAGCAGGTTCTCCGCCCGCCGGCAGTTGTCCTGGAAACACAAACACCCTCAGGTAAAATATGTAAAACCACTTGTTTTTAAAAAGAATATGGATGCTATTGTCTGCATTTAAATACACGTAACATCTTAACGTTTACAACTTTTGCAAATAATGCATTATGAAGTTGGTTATTGTGCATGCCATACTTCATCAAACGCGTAAGAAATGCTACGTAAATATCTTTAAATGCAGTGACACTACGCGGCACCACAAACCTACAGCAGAGTTTGCACCACGACGTATTTCAGTACTAAAAACATGAAATGTCACTTTTGCTGAAAGGTGGCCTAAAAAGGAAGCGCCCCAGGAGGCTCGGTGGTTAAAACACATAACACATAGATGCAACGATCCACAGTCGATTCCTGGTCGGGGACATTTGTTGCACGTCACACCCTCCTGTCTCTCTGCACTGTGACTGTCAAATAAAGGCAGATTTGAGGTAAACAGCGGATGGTCGCTGAGCTCTGGATGCCAGGCGCCGCCAGCTGCATGTTGCTCCAGAAACAGGCGTCTATTCTCAGCCTCACCTGTGCGTCGAGCGAGCGGCCGCAAAACGACCAAACAAAAAGGACGAGGTGAACTTCAAGGTCAGGAAAAATAGGGCGCTAAAAAGGTTTTCTGTCTCACCTTGTTGGGCTGAATCGTCCTCCTCAGGTTCTCCATCCACTTGTCTCTCTCTGAGGCCGAAGTGCAGCTGAAACACTTGCTGCCGCCCGAGTACGTCACCTGACAGGCGAGAGGGAGAGAGGCACCGTGACATCTGACCTGCTGCTAAACTTAAATAATCGCAGGAAGGCAGCGAGGCGGCAGATTGCAGAAATGTAAAACTGTATCTGTGTCTGCAACGTGATGAGAGTCTGTAAGAACTAAAATATGAAATTAATTGCAAAGCTACAGTCCAGCTCCGCATTTAACAGACTGCTAAAAGGGAAATTTTGTACTAAATTCTCATTATTACGTGTTTTCAGTGTAGTTTTCTGTAATTTCATCTATGTTATTATTTTTTTTTTTTAAGAATTAACAAGTGGGCATATGTGATTAATCATGTGATTAATCATGTGATCAGTTCGTTCTTCACTTTCTTCCTCCCTCACCTCGAAGCAGAACTCCTGTCCCAGGATGCTGCTGTGCAGGGGTTTGACGAACACGTCCTCCTCCATGCTCAGGTCCAGAGCCTCCACCGCGCTGCCCGGGTTCAGCAAAGACTCATGGGAGGTGGACTCCTTCAGCTTGGGGAGCCCGCGAGATCTGGAAGACAAGAGGAACATTTAAATATAAATGAACGAAAAGCAGGTTGGGTTCGGAGATCTTAAGTAAAACAACGCTGCCAGGGGGCGCCGCTGAGCACAACGCGGGTTTTTCCAGATACCACGACAACGCCACGAGATTCCTCAAACTTCCTCTGGGTGTTTGAACTCGTCACCGCAGCCGTCTGCTGCCGACAGTGAAGCAGGAGAGCAGCAATACCTACGAAAAACAACCACAGAGCCAGGTGAGGGGGGTTCCCCAGAGCATCCCTCCTCCTCGCCTCCTCGCCTCCCCCCTGCTCCCACCTCGACCCTCCGGCAGACAACAGGAGCTCCGTTCGCCGCCAACGCCTGCGAGCAGAGCATCGCCTTTATGAAGCTTCCCAGTAGTCCGGCGGGCTGTAAACAAGGTTCCTGGGACGGCCAATCGCATCGGGCCTCCGGGAGCGTTTCCATAGCAACAGCCTCCGCCGGGAGAGCGGGCGCTAGGCAGCCGAGTGTGACGCAGCGAGGAGCAAGGCAGGTGTTTAACTACAGGCCAGTCTCCGGGGGGAGGGGAGCCGCCCGGGGTTAATGAACTAACTGCAGCTTTATCAGCAGCAGAAGAAGAAACTTTCAAAATAAAGCAGTTAAAAAGCAGATTTTCCATCTGCATCAAACTCTTTGGTTCTACTTATAAACTACACATACTTCACTATTAAATCCCTCCAAATTAACTCTGTCCTGCAAGACGGATTATTACGAGTTCTCACTCTGTGCTTCATGTAAACATGCAGACTGTTTTCTCTCAGTATTTGCAGTTACATCACTGTTTTCAGTCACTTAGGTAAAATAATATAGTGAGTAATGATGGAAACATGCAGAGCTACTTGTGTTTTAAAATAAATGAGTGCAGAGGTGCTGACTGCCGCCTCAGATGTAAATTCAACATCTGAAAGCATACTTAAGGTGCTGTAGGATAAATAACTGCAGCTATGTTCGGAAAGCCGAGTACTTTTACTATACTTTGTACTTTTGTGTCAGTAATATCTTGAATGCAGGGATTTTTACTTGTAGCGGAGTGTTTTTACACACGCCATCATCTGATCGTTGGAAACACTGAACGATGAGCTGCAGCTTTTCAGGAGATCGCTCTTTAATTCACCCCGAGTGTGTGTGTGTGTGTGGACATGTATTACTCATGTTGTGGGGACACGAATCTGTTTACACAGTCACATTGAGGGGACTCGCCTTCCCTTTGAGGACAGCACTCAAGCCGCCATGACGTAAATCATTCAGTGTCAGGGTCAGGCTGCAGGAAATGAATGTAAGTCAATGTAAAGTCCTCTGAAGTGATGGAAACATGCAGAGCTACTTGTGTTTTAAAATAAATGAGTGCAGAGGTGTTGACTGCCGCCTCAGATGTAAATTCAACATCTGAAAGCATACTTAAGGTGCTGTAGGATAAATAACTGCAGCTATGTTCGGAAAGCCGAGTACTTTTACTATACTTTGTACTTTTGTGTCAGTAATATCTTGAATGCAGGGATTTTTACTTGTAGCGGAGTGTTTTTACACACGCCATCATCTGATCGTTGGAAACACTGAACGATGAGCTGCAGCTTTTCAGGAGATCGCTCTTTAATTCACCCCGAGTGTGTGTGTGTGTGTGGACATGTATTACTCATGTTGTGGGGACACGAATCTGTTTACACAGTCACATTGAGGGGACTCGCCTTCCCTTTGAGGACAGCACTCAAGCCGCCATGACGTAAATCATTCAGTGTCAGGGTCAGGCTGCAGGAAATGAATGTAAGTCAATGTAAAGTCCTCTGAAGTGATGGAAACACGACTGTGTGTGTGTGTGTGTGTGTGTGTGTGTGTGTGTAATCCTGCTGCTGTGTCAGATGAGTTACGTAAACCTGGATTAGTGGGTTGAACTCTGATGCCGCGGCTCGTTTCACTGACGGCTGTAAAGTCAGATCTAATGCTGAATGGAAAACCTCTTACGAGACAATTTTCTGATCCAAATGTTGCTGCACTAAAAAAAAAAAAATCAAGCCACGTGATTGGACGCTGCTGTCTCTCCCAGACTGACAGACGTGAATATAGCCGTTTTTTTTTTTTTTTTGTAAAAAGGTCAAACTGCAGGACAATGTTGGGTTTTGTCCTTTACTCCCAGAATTCACAGCTGAGATGAGAGTTACAGTGACATCAGCAGCAGTTTCTGCCCAGGAAGGAAAATAAACATATTTTGGTCATCTATGACGTGTATAAGGTTTTGTTTTGGACTTCTTTTGCTAATCGAGGCTCCGAGGAGAGAAGGTGGCACGAAGCCCTCGGACAGGTTTGAGATTTTAGGCTGTAAAAATAAAACCGACCGGACTTCATCGTGCTCGTTTCTTGTAAAATCCTCTCAAAATGATTCCAAAAATGCTACGCGAGGAGGGCTGAAACCTGACGAGGAGTCAGCAGGAGCAGATGTTAGAGCGCTTACTGTCGGGGGAAGTGAAGACACGCCAGCTCCAAAAGCCAGATTTAATCAACAAATCAAAGGCTGCGAAAACAAGAGAAAACAACCGGGTATCTGTGGCGGCGCAGGCCTGCCGACCGACCTCCAGCTCCACGGTTACCGCCGGTACAGTCTCTAAGGTCTGCCGGTTTCTAACTCGGGCAACAGTGAGCGCTCGTGTTGCAGCGGTGCGTTTCTACCAGCTGAGGGATCGGAAACGTATCAGGAGAGGCATTCAGTCGAACGAAAGGAGGATTTGTTCAAACCTGTCTGATCATGTGACCTGAAGCTGCAACGCTCCACCGGCGAAACACACACACACACACACACACACACACACACACACACACACACACACACACACACACACACACACACACACACACACACACACACACACACACACACACACACACACACACACACACAGGGTTTCAGGAAGGGCTGGTCTCCTGCATTAGGATGGAAACCTGATCCACTCTGCTGTCAGAGGAAGAGGAGGAGGAAGCACTCACTGAGCTCTGACCACACACACACACACACACACACACACTCTGCATCCTTGTGTTTAGTTTCATCAATGAATCTGGGAATATTGTCGGAGGTCACACGGTGAGAAACAAAGACAGGAAGCGGCGCGTCGGGGCC
>CM050857.1:6137220-6167220 GCA_027580175.1 Siniperca scherzeri | reverse complement strand
TTACTGTATGAAGAGTCACTCGGAAACCTTCTGAAGTCTGACAGGAACTAAAAATACTCCGAGCACGAGCCGAGAGGCTGAACACAAACTCTCTGCAAGGAGTTCCACTTCTGATTTACAACGTGAGCCACATCGGAAGACACGCGGGGACATTAAACTCTAATAGGGTTCATTTTCCCGTAGCTGCCGACAGTTGACATGAATTATAGAAAACACAATCACTTAGTCGTTAGAGTCATAACTCAGCCAGACCAGATCACACAACAGTTTCCTCAACTAATCCATCCTTTAGTCTAGAAAATGTCTCTACGTAGTGACAGTCAGAATCTACGTTGACGTCTTCAAATGTCTCGTTTGTCCGACCAACGGTCTAAGACCCAAATCCGTCACGTTTGAGGAACGCAGCTGTTTTTTGCTCTGTATGAATATTATTCATGTGAATTTCGTGGGGACTGACTTTCAGCTCTGCAGAGGTCGTACACCAGCAGCAGGAAGCAGCACGGCGGGCTTTCTCCAGCTGACCATAAAGCTTCATCGGTTCGTTCAGGACTCGTATAAAGAGAGACGCCCGACTACTTTCTTCACTATCAAACCTAATCCAGGTGATAGCTGTCTGTATCCATGGTAACGGTGCAAACAGGAAGTGCTAGTAGCTAATGCAGCATGACTTTCATGGTGCAGATTGACCAAAATGTAATATTCATAATGTAATGACATCCAGCTGTAGCCCTTTGCAACAATATAGGTTGCGTTTACATAACCCAAAGCATCATGGGAACTGTGGTGGCCAAACCGAAAACATATACAGTACATCCCAGATCCAAACAAGAACACTATGAATACACGATCAATGTAGGGCTTGAAATCTCTTCTAAAACGATGGATTTGTCTGAGAATAGCTATCTGACACGCGTACTGGCAATACAAAGTTTTGACTTGTAAACCCGGTCAGAATATCTCATAAAGTTCAGTGCTCGCCTTCGTTTTCTCTTCTAAACAAGTTTATTACGCGGCTTTGTTGAATACTCCATTCTGATTGGTCAACTACGGCATTCTACGGCTACTTCCTGTCTACGGACGGCTGCTGCGTCACCTGGCAGGGTTCGAGCTCGCTGTACATCGGCCCTTACTTGTCTGACGTCAAATCCAATGTTTTGACATGCGAATAACTTCTCCATCTACCTGTGTTTCCATCCAGGTAGATGGGACTTCATGACACACAAAAATAAAAATTGAGTTTCTCTCGTCTCGTAGTTTTCCTCCTACAAACACTTTTTGAACTTTTTACCAAAACGGTATTTACAGCTCTGCTGCCCACTGATATTATTCTGCAGAGGGCCTTTTTGGGCGTCCTTAAATATCTTAATTCTCAGTGTGATCACCACCACATCTGGAACAGGAGGCGTCCAGATTTGTGTGTGTTTCCAACGTCACCAGGCAGCTGGAGGCCTCTGTAAATTGGTTTCAGTATCACTTTGACTAATTCGGACTGTTTGATGATAAACTCTACGCAGTTCCCTTTCAGTACATACCAGGTTCATGACTGTGTTGACGAGGGTCTGAGAACAGGAGGCCTGTGATTATGGGGTGCTTATTGAAAGGCTAATTAACATGTTCTTAGATTGGGCGTTTCTACTGTGTCTCCTTCCTTCGCAGCTTTCCCCACCACAGTCCAACACATGAATCTGGTCCAGCTCCTTCGCACTCGGAGCAGATGGTTAGCGTGTTCGCGTCGATGACCTCTGAAAGCTGTTAAATATCCATCCCACCACAGAGTCCCGTTCGGGCTCCTGACGGCTGAAGGTGAAATGTTTTCAGCCGACAGCAGCGGAGAGACGAGCTTCACCGGTCTGTCAGCTAAATATAGTTCAGCCACGACTCTCGGTGATGTTTCTCACACGAGGAAAGACGCAGCAGTGCTCTGATCACCTGCAGTAATCACTCAGGTACAGTCACAGCTCTACGTGCTCCGAGCTGATAATCCAATCATGCTAATCAGGTTGCACGCTTTACGCGTCTGCTGTTCTTACTCTGATAATCAGATAAAGACATTTACATGACAATTTATACAGATGGAGTGT
The DNA here is from genome assembly GCA_027580175.1 of Siniperca scherzeri. Classification (NCBI taxonomy): domain Eukaryota; kingdom Metazoa; phylum Chordata; class Actinopteri; order Centrarchiformes; family Sinipercidae; genus Siniperca; species Siniperca scherzeri. The sequence goes on along the minus strand of CM050857.1, from coordinate 6,165,139 downwards.
TGCTTTAATTGGGTTAAAATCTAGTTCAGTGTAAATGCACAGACAGCGTTTCTGTCTGTAACATGAAATATAACATCCATTACTAACAAGAGGTTTAAAAACTACGATCGCTCATCTGATCTACTTCTTTCACCTACTGGGCAAAGATCCCAAAATCCACCCGACACCGTTAGCATCTTGTTCTGAGACGCAGGCGACGCTGATAAAGTGCAGAAAAAGAAAGAAAGGTGGCTTTATTGTAAAAATCTGTGACGGGCCGTCTGTGGGTGAAATACGACAACATGTCGTTCAGTTTGCTTCTTCAGGCCACACAGAAGCCAGAGGGACTAAGAAGAAAAAGAGGTTCAGGACGGGCCTGGGTATTTCCACAGTAAGTCCAAATGTATGTGAGATATTCACAAGCAAGTGGCGAGTTAAATCTTTGTGTTTCTGCTGCTTCTTGCAAACCAAAGATGTCACTGCATGTGATGGAAACATGTTTAGAGTCAGATGAAATAAGTGTCGGTTTAATGGCCGAAGCAACAGCCCGAGTCTGTCGTCGTTTCTCAGCCGACCTCTTCGTGTGATTCAGGGAATGATCCGAGAGCTCAGACTGAGGTCACGTTGCACTTCTTTTCTGACAAACAGAAGCTACAAATGACAGTATTTGTGGATATGGGCGAAACCAAGTTACGGTGACATAAGTCGTTTTTCTTCGTGGGAGCTGTAGTTATTGTGTTCGTTGTTAAAATCCCAAAGGTTTCGGGTTCTGATAGCAGCTGCTGTAGTGGAGCTGATTTATCTGAGAATTTAGAAAGCAAACTCCAGGAACTCGCTTCATGCTTTCACAAAGACCGATGAAAGAAATGTTGAATGAGAGATTGGGTTACAGAAGCTGGTGGAGCAGCGGCCGGACAGGAAGTGATGTCAGGACTCTGACTCTCTATAGATCTGACCCAAGTTCTGCCTGAAAGTCTAAAAGAATCGATACACCGGTCATAAATCAACCAAGTAACTCTGTCTGCACTCCTGTGTGTCGCTTACAACGCTGACTGAAGTCTTTGTAGCAGTCTTCCAAATGTGCAGGCGTATCGTGAAGTCTTCTGTGGCATCACGAACCTCACTGCTCGTTTCACGCGGTGACGCGCGTGCTGATCGTACAAGGTACCGACAGGAACCGTCAACGCAAGGCTAGCGTTAGCAGCTAACTCTGCTTCTAACTGGACCCAAGTCCTCAGTGTTACTGAAGCCGTGAGCTGATCTTTGTAGCGACGTGCGACCACGCAGCGAGACTGAGGCACACATCTTCCTCTGGGACTAAAAGTTACTGTTTGTGTGTCAGAGGACATAACTTTCTGGGGAATTTTCTGATTCTGTGTTTGAAATAACATTGAGGAAGTAACGTACTTATTTTAGTCACACATTTCTTATTAAAAAAGGCAACAATATCACATCCTAATTGTGTCAGATCAGCTCTGAAACAGCGCATCGTGTTGTTGTATCTGATCGTGGACTGTGGACGAAGATACGTGTGAAATCATCTGAAAGGAAAAGACACACAAACACATCTCACAGTCTTCGGGAGGAACCTGAGGAACAAGAATAATATAGTCACAATAATAACTGCTTCAGCCACTCAGATAACAGACCATGCGATGTGGCTGAATGCTCTGAAAAAGCTAGTAAGTAGACCTTGAGTTGAGATTGTTTTGTCTCGCATACCGATCCCAAGGTCGAGCGTGACCTTACATGGCCCAGGTCCAGGCCACACTGTTTGGTTAAAGCAGGAAGAATGAAAAAGCCTCGGTTATCGTGGCTAATGTTGTGAATAATATCGTCTGTTTGAGTTATCACTGTCAGATGCGTTTTTCATTAGTGAAACTGAATTTCAGACATTGTGAGACTCCTGAAGGACCTGCAGAAACTCGGCCGTTACTCACCGGCACTTTAAAAGGCGACGAGTTGGGATTGTCCACTGCGACGCTCTTCTCTGAACTCCCGAGACCCGAGATACTCCTCCTCCTCGGAGACCGCTCCGAAGACACTTCTGCAGAGACAAAGAGAGAGAGAGCGTTAGATCAACCAAAGCAGCGTCTTCCTCCTCTGTGTAATCACCCTAATCATCATCACCAGCCTCTGAGCTTTCAGACTGGATGGATGGATGGATGGATGGAGGACGAGGTGAAGACAGGGTGGAGGAGGAAATGACAGACGGTGCGTTTGTTTAATGGCAGCTGGTTTCTGCATCTTCAGCAGGTGGGAAAATGAAACGCATCACAATGAGCGAACGGGTCGCTGAACTTGAACCTTTTTTTTTTTACAAATTACACGTCCAGTTTCCACGTTTTAAAGATGCCAAAAATATCTGCATGTAATGTCTTTCTGCGGTGGAAGCCTGTAGAGGATCTTACCGATATATCTGACCACTGACTGGGACCTTCTGTTTGGTGGGTTGGAACATTTTTGTTGCTGGTTTTAAAGGCCTAAAGACTAATATGTTTGCTTTATTGGAAGATTTGTGTTAAGCAAATGGCTACCAGGAAATCCTTAAACAATAAGAGGCACTTCTGCCAGTTTTTATCCCTGAACCGGAAAAATTCAACGTGGAGTCGAGTTACAAGTGATTTGTTTTGCTTTGTTTGCTAACAATCAGAACACAATGAACAGGCTTCACATTTATATTTAGAGAAAGTGGAATTTGCTGCTACACTCCTTTTAAAACGTAAAGGCTCAGACAAACCAGCATTTAAAATGGCAGCATTTCCAGAGGGAACGGTTACGTAACTCTGCTCTGCTCCAGAATAGAGGCGTAGTTCACAGTTATGAGACGGGAGTCAGCGGTACAAATACAAATAAAATGTTAACTTATTGACCTGTTAGCGGCCGAGCTAACCAGCCTGCTAACTGGGAGTAACGAGCTAGACTAGTGAGCTACTGTGGCTGGCTAGCGCTAGCGTGTTCGCCAACTAGCCCCGCCAGTCACTACGTCGCCAAACTTTCGGCAGCACCCGTCCCGTACGGACACACACGTGAATCCTGCTGTGACCACAGCTCAGGTCATTCAGTCCAAGCTAACGGCGACACCAGGCATGTTTACACAGGATATCCTGAACTTACTTTAACACTGAGTCTGACTTCAGTTAGCCAGATGTGGCAAATCCAGTTTCTTCTGTCAACAAATCCCTGCTTGCTTCTGACAAACGCTGCTGTCAGTCAGTCTGGGAGGTCACAGAGAGGTGTGTCGGGGACAGCAGGACGGACACACAGGTTCGAGGCCCCACATTAGCAACCCTCTGCCCTGCTGAGTCACACCAGCACGGTTCATATTCTTTTAACTTAGGATCATGTAAGAGCAAGAGCGCCAAACTTGACTGAGAAAAACGCAGAATTTGAAGAGCCAGAGGCCTGAAAATCAATGACAAAGACACTAACTTCTGGATGTCTTAAATCCAGCACAGTGACTTGTCCTGGTTTCAGTTCAGCCGAGTAAAAGGTCGCGTCCTCAGAGCTGGCTCACATCCAGGTTCATTGATTTTTAAAGCTAATTTTAGACCCTCTTACTTCCTCTCGGGCTAACTCAACAGCCATCTTGTCTGAGGTTGTTTCTCTGGAGTTTGTCTCTGGAGGCCCGGGAGGCTCTTGAACCAGCTCTTGAACCACCTACGAGTCCGTTGACAGCTGCAGGGACGATCCTGACGGCAGACAGGAAGCTCAAAATAACTCCTCCTCAGCAGTCCCACACTGGTGGTGACTGAGCATCTCCTGGTTTAATCTCACAGGAGGACGTAAGCATTACTGTTGTACAGCGTTTGCATCGAGGGACGACAAACATGGGATTGGGACTACAGCTACTGATGTGAATTTTGGAGTTTCTTCAACCTGCATTAACTGATTTCCTGGACACTTGTGGGCAGCAGCACAAGTAGCAAACACGTCTGACACGCTATCAGCTTAAGCAGCCGATGCTAACATGTTAGCAGACACATCCAGCAGACACAGAGCAACATGGAGAGGTGTTTGTGTCCAGCTGATGGACATCGAGTCCAATATTCTCTCTCTTTCAGCTCCGGTTTGGTCTCCACCAGCTAGTCTCCAACTTAAAAGGCACTGAAAAGCTCCAGAGCACTGAGGGGAACTCTGTCAGGGTTCGTCACTGCGAGCAGCCCCTCTCACATTACACGGGATCATTTGATCCAGTATTAAATATTGATCAGAGCAGCTTTACAGAAAGTGTCTTTAAGGCAATAAAGATCTCTCAAGCGTTTTAGACGTCAACAGATTTGACCTCATTTCTAGTAATTCATCAACCCACACTGACTCGGTATGTGTCCCTGTGTTTCTTCTTCTCTGATTCTGTTGCTTTAGTGTTTACTGTGTTAATAACACTAGCGGCGGTGGGCGTGTTTCAGGTAGAAGTGGGACATTAGTCAAGTTTCAACTGAATTCCCAGAAAATCAGCAAAAGAAAACGTGACTCGCCGCTCGTCTCCACCCGCTGCTGCTGCGTGAACATGATGGCTGATGGAGGGGAACAGCTGGTGGAGCTACTTCTCCGGTCGGTGCCATTAAAGCATCGCAGAAGAAGAAGAGGACGCAGCGAGACGACGTCATTAAAAGCTCAGACGATGGGAAACATGACGCTTCTGTCGGCTTCACGTGTCCATGTGAGGAAGCTGGAGCCTTCCTCACATGGACACGTGAAGCCGACAGTGAAGTCTCCTCCTCATCGCTCCGCACACAGCTGATGCTCTCAGCTCTTCACTTTACGTCGCGTGCTTCGTGTACGACATCAGTCTGCTTCTGTTGCGCTTTGCTGCATTTAGTTTTTACTGATACATCAACTTTTCCATCTCTGCCAAGTGTTAAAACTTTTTTGCAATGTTTTGAATTTTTTTCCACTCAGGACTTTTATGTGCAAATGCAAAATTTGAATAAAAACATGTGGATGGAAATGCACTTAGTGTGGACTGACTGGATGGACACTACGTCTCGCGTTTAGTGTGAATTTAGAGAAGCACCTTACTTACTACCTCTCACCGATCAGTCTGGTGATATTCTGTTTCTCTTCTTGTCAACACGTTCAGACTCAAACTACAGATAAAAGATAAAAACTACAGCGAGCAGCTGTTTGAGGAAACTACTTTTTAAACATCAAACTATACATCTGTGTTTTTTAAAGATTCACGTCTTCAGCGGGAACCAATGGGCTCGCAGCTGAGAGCCGCAGACAGGAAGTCAGACGGCGACGGACCGACGTGCTGCTGGTTTGAGCCTGAACGTGAGATTCGTTGACAACAATAAAAATATAGAACAACAACAAACTGATCCTGTAACAAAAGACAAGAACTCGTGTTTTAAAAACACAAACAAAAATAAGTTTCTATTGTTCCAGTCAAGCCAAGCATTCAGATTTCATATTTAAAAATGTATTTTGGGAACAAATAACATAAAAATCAATACAAAATCAGCAACGGTCCTCCTATTTTATCATGTATAATCAGTATAAATGGTTTGTAACAGATTATAATGCAGTTATAAGCAGATTTAAGTGTTTATTAATGTATCTGTTAACAACTATAACTCAGACACACACGGAGCTGTATGAACTGATAATGAATGACATTCATATAATTCACAGCTGTGTTTTCAGAGTTATAAAACTGTTCATTAATAAAACACTTAAAATAGCTGCTTCTAATGACATTAGAGGGCGTTATAGACCATTTATTAAATGTTTGTATACTGCTTATAAATGTTTAATGGGCTGCAGCAAACCGTGAATCAGCTGTGTTCACGCTGGAGTTTAAATCGCAGATAATGATTCATTAAAATCCCCTTTTGGCTGCTGAATACCGGCTGGGACCCGTCTCACCCAACACACACCAACAATCAACAGTTTTCAGATCGATACAACATCTACAGTGACTCAGAGAGAGAGAGAGACATGAAACCAGCACCGTGCGGAGTTCACATGATGTTCAGATGGTATGAAAACATATAAAACGTGCTGCGTCCTGCGACGGGAAAACATTCAGCGCACTGTGTCGGAGCCACAGTGAACGCAGCATGCAGCAGCAGTCAGCATTTGTCAGCGTTTGCAAAGTGCCGGATCGAGTTCCAGCTGCAGCGCCGCGACCAAGCCGGGGACAAACTTTCATGCACGAAGAGGAGCGATGGCGGTCCCGGACGCCGGCGGACATCATCGCTTTTCTTCTTTGCCGCGGAGACAAAGTTGAGGCAACATGCCGCAGGAAGCCAGGTATGACAAGTCGGTCACATGACATGGACAGGGACACACAGAGAGAGAGAGGAAGAGGAAGAGACGGTACCTCGATCGCAGCTGTTCCCCATCATCTGAGGAGAGGACACACACACAGAGTCAGACGGGATTGGCCGAAGCAGCCGCCACCTGTCAGCCAATGAGGTTAAGCTGCAAATGTCCGTCTTCGTCCCATGAACATCGTCGACTTGGCGTCCCCCGACCTGCCTCTGCCTCCTCAGCACCGCATCCTCCTTCCTCCTCCTCCTCACGGTCCCTCCTCTCCCATCGCTGCCTTCTCTCTCTACCTCCCTCCCTCTCTCTCTCCACTCAGCAGTAATTCTAGCCCTCCCTCCTCCTCCTCCACCCTTCCTCCTCCACCCTCCCTCCCTCTCTCTCTCTCTCAGAGCGCCGAGGTTTTACCGCATTTATTCAATCAATCCCTCTAACTGCTCGCTCCCCCCTCCCTCTCTCTCCCCCCCCGGAGCTGCATGTATCTGTGCTCAGAGGATAATTACTTAATAAGTTTCCCTCAGCCGGCTGATGTGGGACACAACTCTGGGGGCTTCGGCTGTTAACTGTGTGCGTGTGATAAGATGGAGAACCCACAAACAAGCATCGCATTAGGGCTGCAACTACAAACTACAGTAATCTTTTCATCATTCAGTGTGGAACGTTTAGGAGGAGCTGTTGGTGTGTTTTCATCAGTGTTTAATCACCTGAAAACAAGAACTGTCGTGTTTCCGTTACCTTTAGAATAAGTAGTTTCTATCTACAGAGGGAGCGGGTCCCCTTCCACGGAGGCCGCCATGTTGCGCCGCCATGTTTCTACAATATAAGTAAACTACATATATAGCGTATGGAAGGAGCTAACGAGTGAGCCATCTCGCTTCCCTCGTGTAGCGACGCCGCCAACCACGTCTTTCACAAATCAGCGTCTTCTCATGCGAGCGCTGTCGACAGTCACAAGCAGGAAGTGCTCTACTGAAAATATGTCTGCGCACCCTGAAACGCAAATTTGACAATGAAAACCGTGTAACGCCGCCTGAACTGGCAAGTATTCGTTTATTTTACCGCCATCTCCAAACGCCTGCTATTTTTTATTACATTCATTTGCTATTTGTTTAAAATTTACCAAAAACAAAACAACAAAAAAAAAAAAAAAGTTTTTTTTTTAAATAGGCTGCTGAAGATGTCTGGCCCATCTACATTTCCTGGTTTTAAAACAGCCCTGTCCTACACTCTGGGAAGGGGAGGGCGAGGCGAGCGGTCTTCAGTTGGTTGCAACCTCACCACTAGATGCCACTAAATCCTCCACACTGGACCTTTAAATAGTAAACAGTGGAAGTAACTCTTATTGAGTCCAAGGTTCGGCTCCAACAGCCAGTTCTATTTTGGATCTGATTAAACACCGACGCTGATGACTCTCTCGTCGAAACTTTTATCTCTCCTCGCTCCGTTTTACTGGCGAAGACGACGCATTTAGGTAGCGGCTTCTCGTCACGGACTCTCGCTGTCGCAGATTGCATCAGCTGCAGCTACTTAATGTTAATTCCTTAAACCTGCAATAACAGATTTTTGGTAACAAGAACACAGAATCAGCATATCATCGGCTTTTAAGTTGATATGTCGAACTTGTTAGCAAACAGCTGCTTGTTTCCGCCTCCAGCAGCTACAGAGTCACACAACGCTTCGTCAGGAGGCGTGTCAGAGTCACATGACGCTTCATCAGGAGGCGTGTCAGAGTCACATGACCAGCAGCTGCTGAGGGAAACATCTGGCTCTTTAGCAGCTAGATGCTCCGCTACGTTCAGCAGCTGCTGAGGGAAACATCTGGCTCTTTAGCTGCTAGATGCTCCGCTACGTTCAGCAGCTGCTGAGGGAAACATCTGGCTCTTTAGCTGCTAGATGCTCCGCTACGTTCAGCAGCTGCTGAGGGAAACATCTGGCTCTTTAGCAGCTAGATGCTCCGCTACGTTCAGCAGCTGCTGAGGGAAACATCTGGCTCTTTAGCTGCTAGATGCTCCGCTACGTTCAGCAGCTGCTCTCTGACTGCGTCTGTCTGCTGTTTGCTGCTGAGCAGGAAGCGTTCAGCCGCTTTTTACAGCTTCTTCTTCTCTGGAAACGGCGCTCTGAGAGCCGAGAGCGAACCAGAGCAGTAAAACTGTGGGCCGTAAAACCAAAACAATAACCTGCGATCTCTTTCACATACAAGCCGGCATATGAACCACTGTTAATATAAAAATATTAATTATAGCTGCTTTAAGCAACTGGAAAAAAAGGTCAAAATGAAACATTTGTCTGTTGTGTGGTTAATACGCTCTCTCTGGACGTGTCTGCGCTCAGCCAAAGATCATTTGTAAGATAAAAGAAGCACCGTTTGGGATCGTGGCTTGGTTCCCACAGGAACGTTTAGGGAAGCGGCTGCTATTCTCTTCTTGTTAGTCTTTTCTCTTGTAAAACCAAAACATACTACTGGAAAACACACATAGCCGTTAAGCGTGGCTGCAACGGGCTAACTGTTGCCCCCGGCTGGCCGGTGATAAACTCAGACGCAGCACCAGATCTCCTGCTTGGACAAGCGACACAAAGGTGAGATCGATGCTTTACTGGAGGTGTTTTCAAACAGTTGCTTTTGGTTTTACAAGAGAAAAGACTTGGTGCGGATTAACCGGCTGGTTTGGCAAATGTTAGAGCAGCTCACAGCGACGTCCGTAAGGGAGACAGTCCTGGATCTTTTCTATTTCCACCTTAGTGCTACAATTCAGCATTCATCGCATAATCTGACATGTCTGACGTTATTCCACCGCCTCGCAGCGTGACGTGACGTGAACCTGAAAGATCGCTGTTAGCAAAGTGTTAATGCTACCAGTCATTGTTTGAAATTTCAATTTGGTAATTCGTGCATTGAATCTGTGATTACGGATGTTTGGTTTCTGAAAGATTTGTGTTGCAGGAGTAAAAAAACAAGAGTCGACCACAGGAAATAAACTCACGGTAACGTCTGAACAGACGGAGCAAAGAGCATCTGCAGACTCTAACTTCATCCAAAGAAAACACAAGTCACAATACGCCCACACTGTTGACTGACAGGCGACCTCTGACACATGATAATCATCATCATCATCATCATCACAGTGGGTGGCAGATTACCACCCAAAAGCCTTAGCGACACAAAAACATTACGCCCAAACACTTTCAGGCGACTGAACGTCTGGCGAGTAAAAAAAAAAACAAAACAAAAAACTACTGAAACCAAAAAAGCTGAAGATGATGTCACTTCCTGTTGAAGCAGCTCAGCAGCGGGCCGAGTTTCTACGGCAGGCGGAGGTGAAGCCTCAGCTTTATGTCGTCCGTCACAGCCGATCCGACCGGCGGACAGCTTTCTACTTCTCTGACGAGGCGTTCGTGTGCTGCGGGACTTTCGTGTTTGAAGCCTGTTGAAAATTTGTTTTATTGACTTTTTTTTTTTTTTTTTTTTATTTGACAGGAAGCTTCGACGGCAGGTGTGGTTAACATCGACAGACGTGTAGATATTAGGTGTGTACGTTAAAGAAAGTGTTTTATTGGCTGCATTTTTATGGGTATTTAAGACTTAGTAATTCATGTCTGGTTTCACTTACATATTTGTTGTGTCTCTACTTAGAATAACTTAATTTCCAGTGAAGTTTATGGGTCAAAATGTAGTTGTTTTATTGTCATTTATGATCAGACACTTTACCGTTTACTTGTATAAGTATAATCCCTCACACGACCACCCAGTGTTGCCCACATATAGAACCTGTCTGGTCAGCCAAAACAAACATTCGGCCTGACACAAACAGGTTTCTTTCTATTTTATATTATATTTAAATAGGTGGAAATACAGTTGAAAGTGCAGACTACCTGAAAAGTCAGCCGAAATGATGCATTTAAGTGCAGTGTCTGTTTCTGTATTTGTTGACGTTAGTTCTGGGGCAGCCTGTGGGAAATATGAACAACATTAATGAAGTCATCCATCTGTCTACAGTATCTTCTCTTGTGTTTAAATATTCACAGTGCCAACGGTCTCATCGCATTCTGCTGACGTTATTGTTGACATGCTGATATTTGGTTTGTTCGGTCAGTGATCTTCAGTCCTCTCCGGGTTTTACCCTCCTCCTCCTCCTGCCGCTGTAACGAGTTATTGATCAGGAGGGGGCTCGGTCACGGCTCGGCTCAATCAATCGTTTCGGTGGATTCACCAGAGTCTCCTCTGACGGAGACACCGTGGTGACCTTCACCAACTGGGACGAGGTCAGACTGAGGATCCAGTACAGACCGGAGACCAGCAGAGTCTCGACTCCAGCGGGAAACAACCCCAGAGCCGTTGAGGCATTTCAGTGTGGACCAAGGCGTTTCCTTTAGTTCTGTGTGCGGTGATCTGTAGCGTTTATCTGTTAACTAAGGGGAGGCTGCTGTATGAACAGGTGAATGGCAGTACAGTAAAACACAGCTGTAACAATATCAAATCTGTCCTACTGTACATCAATAAACAAACGTCTATCTCTGTTTAGAACTACATTACAGTGCGTTAGAAGTATTTATTAACTGTTAAACTAACCCTCATATAGTGCCTTTATATCATTATTGGATTTTTTGTAACTCTAATATCGACTCCCCAGCGTTTGCCAGAGCTAAAGCACATTTAAAAACACCAGACGTCCTCGGAAACTCCAACTTCATTCTGTTTTCTGTGAAATAACAGACGTCCGTCTCTGACTTCTTCATCCCGTTTACTGTGAAGAGCGCATTACACCGCTGGTGAGACGATACGATCTAAACACAACAGTCTACCAGGAACGAGCGCTTCCACGTGTGCGATTGGCCGACACGGCGCGCTGCCAGATGACGTCACGTTGCAGCATGCGGGTAGATGAATGGGACGGCTGCTGTGCGTCTGAACTCTGACTTACTGACATACTTGCACCTGGGGGAAGCGTTACGCATGCGTCTCGCCACCTGAAAAGCCTTTTTTAAATCAGCTATCGGACCTGCGCGGGACGAACCGAGCGTCTGGTGTAAAAGACGTGTTTCTGAGAGGAAAAGCAGCTTCACCTACTGGATACTGACAAACATGGTTCAGCTGGTCTTTTCCCAACAACGCTGCTGAGGAATGAGAAGACGTCTGCAGCGAGCAGAGACTTTTTCCAGTTAAACATCCTTTCAACGATTGAATTCGTCCGGACGCATCGGGTCGCTTCTGCTTTTCTGGGGCAACACACTCCAGCAGAGTACACAGTGTGTCAAACACTCGTTGTGCTTGTTGTTTTGTATTGTTACACCCACACAACGGCAGTGCTGACACACACACACGTCGCCACAGGTTTCTTTAAACGTCGGAAGCGTTGAGGCGTCTGCACACACGAACACGAACCGTGGGCTGCTGGCGGACCTCGACACAGACAGAGACACTGAGGTCAGGCGAACCCTCAGACTCTCGCAGCCGGGCGAAGCAGATCTTTAAAAATCAGGCAGAAGAGATTTAAAACCGCACAACGTAACATCATCTCTGCAGGGCAGCTGCAGTTGTATCACGTTCCCTCCCCGATCGACCGGTCCTACCTCCTCTGCCTGTCCGCTGTCCAGCGCACTTCTGCTCTCTACAAACCACAAGACCTTTCTGCTCCGTGGACATCAGGAGCGAACGGAGCGCTGGAGACGTCCGTCTCCGGAGGGAAGTTTATAAATGAAAAAACACATTAATTATTTCTTACATGGCTGTTGCGGTGAGAAATGCAGTTTCTGCATTTTATATTTCGGTTGAATTTGTCAGAAAACAATCGGATTTCAGCAGCAAACGAGTCGTTTAAGGTTGTGACCTGCCGACGGACTCTACCTGTCGAGACAACAAAAGGCGTTTCAGGAAGTGATGTACAGTTTATCGCAGAAAACAGCCGCACGCTGACAGAAACAGCAGAGTCAAATTTGTTGTCCGAGCGGGTGTGTCTCTCCTACGATATGAGATTCTGACCTTTGACCCCGATCACAGCAACCCGTCCTGAACGTGAGGCTGTGATGTCATCGTCACGTGTTGTCGTTCACGAGCTGACACACCTGACACACCTGGCAACACCTGACACACCTGGCAACACCTGGCAACACCTGGCAACAGCGCCACAACAGAGGCGACCTGCTGCTGAAAGAAGCCTTTGTGTCCGACCGTCTGCGGAGCCGGGTGCAGCGCTCGCACCGGCGGGGCGACGCAACACTCAAAACTGTTCTCTCACTATAGATACACTTCACACTGCAGCTGCAGCGACCAGTCAGTTCATTGATTAGGATATCTATTTTGATGACTGATCAATCGTTTCAGTCATTTTTCAAGCAAAACCACCGAATAATCTGTGGTTCGAGCTTCTCAAAACGAGAGGATTTGCTGCTTTTCTCCGTCACGTGATGATAAACTGAATATCTTTCGAACTGAAAGGCCTCACTGCGGGCATTTCATACACTAAAATTAAAAACTGATCAGCAGATCAATCGCTCGTGAACACAGGCAGTTATCAGGCCGACTGTACTGCATGTGGCTCGAAGGATCGGAGGTGAGGCTGAACGTTAGGAAAAGAGATGATCTCATGTGGGGCATCACGTTGTTTAGAGTAAGCACGAATGAAGTAAAGTGCAAACAAACTACTGATTTCTATCGTTTTGGGAAATATTCAAACAAAGCTGCTTCTTCTTCTTCTTCTTCTAGTAGGTATCTGACCCTGAACGCCCACAGGGACGAGGAGGAGGAGGAGGAGGACGTCCAGATCTTTCTGATGAATACCACTTTAACTTCCACAGTCCTCCTCCTCCTCCTCCTCCTCCTCCAGATCTGCTTTCACAACAAATATTCAAAGAATTTCTTTTCACATAATGAAACCAGTTCTGTTTGCTGAGCCTCGTTCTGCCGCCTCCTCTCACATCACTTCACATTCCTCTGAATTCGTTAGTATTAGTCCGCTGGCACGAGTGCAGCTCTGTTATAATAAACTATGCATTCATCTATGTTGCTCGAGTTGGACAGAAACGCTTCAGGTCCGACTTCGACACTTTGACTTTAAAAACAGGTTTAGTTAAAAAAAACCTTTTGAACATTCGACAAAAGAAGCAAAAGTGGTTAAATGTCGTCTGAACACGAGAGCTTAAACAAAATACAAGAAATGATGGTTTAATCAGGAACTACCAGCACTGACAGGCGCCGCTTTTTATACATTTCTACGTTTGCGGTAAACAAAGTGCCGATACACCAAACAGGCAAAACTCTTCAGTCGGACGCAGCTACGGATCTGTCGAGTAATCCATCACCAAGTTACTTCTCAAGTCTGTTTTTTAGCTTCTTAAATGTCAAGTTTCGCTGCTGCTCAGTTTTAGATTCACAGGAAACTGAATATGTATGTAATACTGCGGACTGAACACTGTCATGTCATTATTTCCTTATTATTTCAGTCATTTTTTTCCTTTTGATCATGCGATTATGTCCATTGATCCGACAGTTGATGCCACTTCGGGGGTTTTTTGATGACGACTGCATGCGTGTGTGTGTTTGTGGTCTATACCTGTACACACCAGGCAGGGACAAAACTAAAATCTAGTTCACGAACCCTGGTGGATCTGATCCAGGGTCAGTCTGTCATCCCAGCCGCAGACCGAATCAGTTCAACGTGTCTCGACGGGGACACGAGAGACAAACCCCACCTGGGTTAGGCGGAGACAGGCGGAGCAGGCCGAGGAGATCGTCCTGACGTGAAACCCTGATCTCAGGTCAGACTGTGAAGGACTGTCTCTCTGCAGCAGCTCTGAACGCTCTACGGCAGCCTGAAGGTCAGAAACTCAGACGCAGTGATCTAATCCCGGCTGAACCGGGGGGGGGGACAGCTGGAGCGCCACAGTCCAGGCTGCCCGTCCCAGCAGCCGTTGGTAACCCTTCATCCGCCTCTCTCTGGGTCAGGTTTGGGCCCCTGCGGGCCGCAGGGTCAGAGGTCACCGGCAGACATCACATCACTGCTCCTGGAGCCCACCGCTGAAGGCATCACATCCACCTGCTCCACCTGCTCCTGTCCCACAGCAACTCTCCACCCACGTGCACAACCAGCCCCCAACTACAGTACCTCACCCCCCCTCTCCACCCCTCTCCCCCCTCAGTGGTGAGGTACTTGCACTACCTTCCCTGGTCCGCCCGTGACTGCTCTTTGGGGAAGTTTCTAAAAGTCGACTCGCTGAGCCAGATGTTCTCCACCTCTGCCAGCTCCGACATCAAAGCGTCTCCCGTCACGTTTGCGCTGCTCAGGTAGTTTCCTTTAAACGGACGCAGCACGCGCACGCGCGCGCTCTCACCGATGACACGGTAGTGCGGTGTTTGCAGGTGGCCGCTGCCTGCAGCGAGGCACCTGAGCGCTTCTGATCGACAGGTGGGGTCGCTGTGAAACGCGGTGATTTCAGCGTGAAGCCGCAGCTCGCTGCGGGCGGGGACGGCTCCGTGTTTCGCGAGCTGCTTTTCAAACTAACTGACCGGAGAGAAGCAGCTGCGCGGGCGGCCTGCGCACCGGAAGTCCGTTTTATTGATTAAAAAAAGGTTGAAAATCAGAGACTCACCCACAAAGTCCATCAGAGAGGCAGATCAACTCATGTCCCGTGGGAGGAAACACTCATTCAGCCTGAGCTCAGTTTCACTCTGTCAACGCACCGCACCTTAACTCTCACACACACTTCCGGCCCGGACCTTCACAATAAAAGGTCCCGCTAAGGAACCCGCTCTGTGACTGCAGATTTCAGCCTCACATTTAACATTTTAATAATAGCAATAATTTAATCTGAAAGAGCGGCTTGAATACACAAACTTCAGCTTCAAAGTGCTTTAGGTTAACAGCAACGACCACAAACAGAAGAAAAGACTATTTAAATAAGTTTAAATTGAAAAATTCACACACAGAAATTGTATACGGCTTCTTTTTGTTTTTTTTTGTTGCATTTCTTTTCATTTTCATGTGTTAGAGTGTTTCCCGACCTCATAAATAAAGTAAATACACTCGTGGGGATAAAAAGAGTTTCGTGTAATCTTCTCTGATCTTAAATGAAGGAGGGAAGTAAAAATAATAAGGAGTGAAATAATAAATGTGAAAAATGGAGCAGAAGTTATATAATTACAGTATTACATCATTTTAAAACGGCAGCGAAGTCATAATAACTGATTCAGGGCTAAAAAGGCTTCAGACCAAGTAGAAAAAAATAAATGTATGAATGGGAATAATATTTATGTTCATTCAAACACAAACATTAGCTGATCCTGTAGATCTCTCTGCAGTTGCTTCTTGAAAATAAATATTTTATTTGCTGATTTTCTGATGGAAAGTCTTGAAAGTGACAGAAACTTCATTTGCTCTTGGAGTCACTGCAGCGACTGTATCTGGTTTCTCTGGTCGTTTATAAATACTGTTTAGTCTTCAATGTTAAGGTTTGAAGCCTCTAATAAAACCCTCACTAATGTAATGTAACACGTGGCTTCAGGCTACAATGCTACAGGTGCAGAAGTGTTGAACTGTTTTATTGTGGCGTTTGTGGACTGAATCCAGATTGTTTGCATGCTCTTATTTTGAAGGCGAGGTAGCAGGATGTGTGGTTTTATTGTGGCGGGGCTGACAGGTGGGAAGCAGACTGAGGAATGCAGCAGATCCAGAGTCAGTCGGAGCTTCACCTCAACCAGAGATCAGACTGAAACAACAGAACTGAAAATACTCTCATATATATATATATATATATATAGAGTCTCCTCGAAACTATAAACAAACAGAAAACTATCTATTTCTGTAACATACTGTTTATAATATTAAAAATCTTACATATACCAACGCACCTGAACCCCCCAGGACACCAGGGTGCCTTGAGTTTTTACATATTTTAAGAAAAGTACTATATATTGGATTTTCTTTTGACCCTTGTAAAGTCCGATGGGACTGTGAATCGTTCCCAGTAAATAGACCGAACCGGGCCCGTTAAAGAAATCTCGAACTTTAACTATAAGTTTGCCCGGGCAGAAATCCCGTGGAGATCTCTGTGGGCTCGCGACCTGCAGCCCGGCAGGGTGTCACCTGTGCCCTGCAGGTAACGACGTGTGCGAGCGAGTTTCCACACACGGATCACTTTCCCGCTATCAGCGACCTCGTCGTGCTGACATCATGACCTCCTGCTTCGGTACAAGTCTGTCACAGAGAGAGGAGAGGTGAGGAAGAGGAGGAGGACGAGGACGTGCTGCAGAGCTGCAGGCGTCTCAGAGCTCAGACAGTTAATGAGCAGTCAGTCAACACTGTAATTAGACTGTACGGCCAACGCTGGACTGAAACTGCCTCTCAGCTGCTGCTCGTCCGTCACTGGGTGACAATAAAAAAGAAGTGCAAGCAGAACAACAACAAGGGGAAGAAGAAGAAGTGGGTAATAAAAGAGCTTCTAATTTCCTTTTTCATTATTTCACTTCCCAGTCTGGTTTCATTCACCTCACCTCAGTCTAAACCTTCCAGCAGCACAATCCCGACAGTATCAAACGCTTCAAAACCACAGCGTGAACTCTGTATAACACCCAGGACCAGTTCTGTATCAAACCTGCAAAGACAAGCATTGAATCCACCATAACTTTACGGATATAGAATTAAACTACAGATAAATCCAGTATTAATTCCAGTATAAATCCACTGTTAAAACAGCATAAATCCAGTATTAAAACCACTTTAAATGCAGGTTTACAACCTGATTTAATCCCAGTACAAACCCAGTATAATCTCAGTATAAACCCAGTCAAAACTGGTTGTTGGAGGCCTGTTTATGTGGGCAGACTGTGTGGATTAACATATAAATAACCTCCTCCCCCCCCTGGGTGATGGGGGGATTAAGGGGGTCAGTGAATGAATGGGCTTTTCTGTGGCTGAATGAGCAGGAGGACCAGGGAGGGGGAGCTCTGTCCGTCCACTAACTGATCAATAAACTGATCGTTGTGACAAAAAAAGTCTGAATCAAAGTATTAAAACTTTCTGCTTGCTGTTATTCCTGGCGGTCTCGTCCAGTCCCAGAGCTCGTGCGTGAAACCAGTTCTGGACCCCTGCGGCTCTGGGTGGGAATCCCCTCGGCCCAGGCGTCCCAGTGGGGGCAGCGGGGTCAGTCCAGCTCCTTCAGACGGACGGACGGACACTGGGCGCTTTGTCCTCAGACATTCCCCGGTCACAGCGACGTTCCCACACGGAGCAGGAAAATTACAGGCTGCGCCCGAACGCCTCATTATAACAGAACAACATTCACCTGCCTCTCCGACACACAGTCTGGGAAACGTTTCTGATTTATGATCTCTAAATACCGACTCGAGTTTACAAACTGAGCAGCTACGGCAATTTAAACTCACGAAGACGTTTTAACACGTTTAAAATTTCCCAGAAACTCTTCCTCGCGTGGGTCAGATCTTTGGAAACTTTGGGATCTCCAAAAGAATTTAAAATAAAGCTTAATCAAAGCTCAGCTAAACAACACGAGTCTGTAAAGTTGTAAAGCAGCAGCGGACTAAAGATGAACATTAGTGTTTCGATAAGAAGCTGCAGCAAGAAAAATCCTACCTTGTAGTCGTAGTACGAGCAGGAAGACATATTAATGCCTTTTTTAATTTGTCAACAACTAAATACATCAATAAAGTTGCACAACATAAAGTCTTAATGACTTGTGGTCTAGTATTCAGATAATTTACTTAAGTAACTAGTACTAACACCACAGTGCAGAAATACTAAAAGTCCTGCATTCAAAACTTTACTTGAGTAAAAGTACAAAAGTATCAGCATCAAAATAAACTTAAAGTACCACAAGTAACAGTACTCATTATGCAGAATAATATATATTATATTATTGATGCATTAATGTGTTCATCAGTTTAAGGTGGTGAAGGTGGAGCTCATTTTAATGACTTTATATTCTGCTGCGCAGCTTCATCTATAATATCACATCACAAGTTATTAGTCGATAATATTTCGTATTAATAATCTGAAGTAACTATTATCCGAAGCTGTCAGATAAATGTAGCGGAGGTATAAAGCAGCACAAAATGGAAATACTCACGTAAAGTTCAAGTACCTCAAAACTGTACTTAATAAATGTACTTGGTAGCAGCTAAAACCCAGGTAGCTGAGTGTACAAGTACAAGTCCGAGAAAATAACCCTGACGATGTCACAGTGATGTCATCGGGGTTATTCTGAATTGGGCTTGGAGACTGTGGAACTGGACACTGTGTTCCAAGATGGTGCCCATAAACGTCGTAGTAAAGATCGTCTGTACGTCCACATAAAGCCCAAAATGGATAACCGAACAGACTGAATGCACGGACCGTGTGCGTGCTCTGCACGTGTGGACATGTCCGCGTATTCAGACACCCAGTGTAGTGTAAATGTAGTATAAATGTTGTGTAAATGTAGTGTAAATATAGTGTAAATGTAGTATAAATATAGTGTAAATATAGTGTAAATGTAGTATAAATATAGTGTAAATGTAGTGTAAATATAGTGTAAATGTAGTATAAATGTAGTATAAATATAGTGTAAATGTAGTATAAATGTAGTGTAAATGTAGTGTAAATATAGTGTAAACGTAGTATAAATGTAGTATAAATATAGTGTAAATATAGTGTAAATGTTGTATAAATGTAGTGTAAATGTATTGTAAATATAGTGTAAATGTAGTATAAATATAGTGTAAATATAGTGTAAATGTAGTGTAAATATAGTGTAAATAGTGTAAATGTATAAATGCAGTATAAATGTTGTATAAATGTAGTGTAAATGTAGTGTAAATATAGTGTAAATGTAGTATAAATATAGTGTAAATGTAGTATAAATATAGTGTAAATGTAGTGTAAATATAGTGTAAATGTAGTGTAAATGTTGTATAAATGTAGTGTAAATGTATTGTAAATATAGTGTAAACGTAGTATAAATGTAGTGTAAATGTAGTGTAAATATAGTGTAAACGTAGTGTAAATGTAGTGTAAATGTTGTATAAATGTAGTGTAAATGTATTGTAAATATAGTGTAAACGTAGTATAAATGTAGTGTAAATATAGTGTAAATGTAGTGTAAATGTAGTATAAATGTAGTGTAAATGTATTGTAAATGTATTGTAAATATAGTGTAAATGTAGTGTAAATATAGTGTAAATGTAGTATAAATATAGTGTAAATGTAGTGTAAATGTAGTGTAAATATAGTGTAAATGTAGTATAAATATAGTGTAAATGTTGTATAAATGTAGTGTAAATATAGTGTAAATGTAGTGTAAATGTAGTGTAAATATAGTGTAAATGTAGTGTAAATATAGTGTAAATGTTGTATAAATGTAGTGTAAATGTAGTGTAAATATAGTGTAAATGTAGTATAAATATAGTGTAAATGTAGTATAAATATAGTGTAAATGTATAAATGTTGTATAAATGTAGTGTAAATGTATTGTAAATATAGTGTAAACGTAGTATAACTGTAGTGTAAACGTAGTGTAAATGTAGTGTAAATGTTGTATAAATGTAGTGTAAATGTATTGTAAATATAGTGTAAACGTAGTATAAATGTAGTGTAAATGTAGTGTAAATATAGTGTAAATGTAGTGTAAATGTAGTATAAATGTAGTATAAATGTAGTGTAAATGTATTGTAAATGTATTGTAAATATAGTGTAAATGTAGTGTAAATATAGTGTAAATGTAGTATAAATATAGTGTAAATGTAGTGTAAATGTAGTGTAAATGTAGTGTAAATGTAGTGTAAATGTAGTATAAATGTAGTATAAATGTAGTGTAAATGTAGTGTAAATGTAGTGTAAATGTTGTATAAATGTAGTGTAAATATAGTGTAAATGTAGTATAAATATAGTGTAAATGTAGTGTAAATGTAGTGTAAATATAGTGTAAATGTAGTATAAATATAGTGTAAATGTAGTGTAAATGTAGTATAAATATAGTGTAAATGTTGTATAAATGTAGTGTAAATATAGTGTAAATGTAGTGTAAATATAGTGTAAATATAGTGTAAATGTAGTATAAATATAGTGTAAATGTAGTGTAAATGTAGTATAAATATAGTGTAAATGTTGTATAAATGTAGTGTAAATGTAGTGTAAATGTAGTGTAAATGTAGTATAAATGTAGTGTAAATGTAGTGTAAATGTAGTATAAATATAGTGTAAATATAGTGTAAATGTAGTGTAAATGTAGTATAAATGTAGTATAAATATAGTGTAAATGTAGTATAAATATAGTGTAAATGTATTGTAAATGTTGTATAAATGCTATCCAGTTGCATTATGGGAAATGTATTATCCAGTGTTTTGGGAGTTTGACCCACACTAGAGACTAATAGTCAGGATATCTCCACCTCCGCTCTCACTGGAGTAGGTGGAAATATGGTAAACATAACCAACACACACTCATGCAGCGAGCGTGAGACAGATTTCACAAACAGATTTCCAAAATTCCAGGATATTCCAGGAATTCCATGCACTGAACTAAATCCAGCAAGTAATTGTAATCCTCAATTGTTTTTGAATTTAATTTACACACACACACACACACACACACAGTAATCCACAGGCTCTGTCACAGTTTCAGTGGTGTTACATAACGAAACGTCACTGAGCTCCGTTGTGCTCTAATCTTTACTTCCTGGTTTCAGGATGAAGCAGCTCACAGCACCAACATCAGTTTGATGTCATGGCAACCACGCCTCCCACCCCCACCCCTCTGTTTCTTACCTAGCATGGCGGCGCCCTCTGCTGGGAAGTCTGGGAACTGTCCCTCCGAGGGGACGCTGACAGTCCTGCGGAGACTTCGGCCCTTGGACGAGTCCGTGGGGCTCTCCTGAGCCTCACCTGCAGTCTGGGGGGGGGGGTTACAGATATGTAACAGGGTCTCTGCAGGACAATGATCTGACTGCTTATATTTCCAGTCAGTGTTCAGTCACTCTATCATTTTATAGTGTAGTGTATTATATTTTTTTAATAGTACTTTCTCCTGTGTGCGCTGACGTAAAGGCTTTACACCCTGATAAGCAGCATACGTGTAGGAAGGATATTGCATATATGTACAGTATGTAACAAAGAGTTTCCCCTCGGGGATCAATAAAGGATTTCTGATTCTGATTCTGGTGTCACACGTTTGTTAAGAAACGTGTACAGTTTATTATTCACCGTCAGAGGTGGAACAAGTACTTTGTTTTACACACGTGGGAAATAAAAAGTTACAAAATAAAACTGAACTTCTGCCAGCGAAACTTTTATACAATGTTCAGGATAAGTCCTCACTGCTGGTTCCTGGTACTGTTAGTTACTGTTGCACTAGGCCAGATGTGTGACTAGTATTTGACATTATACTTGGTTTAATACCTTCATATACTGCTGCTGTTGTTTCCTTTCAAATGGAAAAATCACGAGAAAGAAACATTTTAGAGTGTGTGTTTAATGTAAAGATGCGGTTAGTCTCTGTAACAGCGGCGAGTTCTGACCTCGTCGTCCTTGTTGAGCAGGATGAGCTGGCTGTCCGTCAGGATGCAGAACTTCCTCTCCCAGGCTCCACTGTCGGTGTACGGACTCTGGCCGCAGGAGAACCGGTGAGCCGGAGGACCTTTGACATCTGAGACCAGACACGGGACACGTTAGCAAACACACACACACACACAATGGGTTTAACCCTATCAGTTCCAGTTTAAAGGCTTTGTTGTGAGCAGTTTCATGTGGGAACTATCGGTAGAGAGAAAATAGTTCCCACATGAAACTGCTCACAACAAATCTGTGGGTTATCTTCAGTAACCGGGTCCTGATTTCTGGAACGAGACGTTGCTGTTGAGTTTTTCAGATGTCATTTTTCGGCGCTTTGAGCCCCACGAGCCGAGCGCCATATTGTCCCATCATATTCAAAACATGCAGACATCTCTACGGCCGGTATCTCCAAAACTCTGCAGCTCGCACCAAACCTGGATAAACAGCTCTACAGGTGAGAGGAGAAATATGTATGTTTGATTTTGGGCTGAACTGTCCCTTTAAGTGAGGCTCTCGCTGTCAGTCAACGTATCAATAGCCCCGGTTCTTATGAACTAAGTAACGTGTCGTTGCGTGTTGCTATAGCGATCCAAGCAACACGTGAGCATCACTTCTGGTTGTGTCCCCTTCTCCCGGATGAGGCTCTACAGAACTCACTGAACTACACTGTAGGTGTTGACCTTTGACCCCCATGAAGTCAGAAATATTAGAGCCCTGGTTTGATTCGAGTAAAAGCTACTTTGAGTAAATCTTTGTTTTACTTACGTCACTGATTAGTTGCGTTACTGTTCTGCAATGAGACATCATATTTAACACCTTCATTATGCTAATAAAAGGCATTTTGTAGCATTTCTTCTTGGCGGACCTAAATTCTACGTTTATATAATCTAAAGTAAATCTTCATTGTGAAACAGTTCCGGTTATTCTTATTCTTATACAAGAAACTATGCTAAGTTAAGTTCTTTATTTGTTATATGCACAACAATTACAGTGAAGGAGGTGACAATGAAATTCTTGTTTTCCTCCAACAATTTCTAAATGAGAAAAAGAGGAACTAAGACAAAAAGACATGAGAAAAAACTGAATATATATCAGAATCAGAAGTACTTTATTGATCCCCGAGGGGAAACTCGTTCGTTACATACTGTACATATATGCAATATCCTTCCTACACGTATGCTGCTTATCAGGGTGTAAAGCTTGTATGACCACATGTTAAGTGTACGCCCGGTATACTCCGCAGAGCTGCTCGATCTCTCCTCCACTTTATCCCAAACACAGTGACCAGGCGTCACATATGTCCTCATCAGCCAGTTATACTGTAATAATCTGAGCCACTTTCGCTGGAGTTTGTCAATCTGGCTTTCTTTTGTTTGTTTGTTTTTTGTTCCAGATAACACAGGTTTAAACTCAACTTTAAACTCTACACTGGAACTAAGCTGTTGACAAAGGAATTAATAAATACTCTCAGCAGGAGAAATGCAAAAAGTTATCTCTGTTACGTACTCTTTATAGTATTATTTACAGAGACCCCTTTAAGAGGCAGAAACCTTGGACAGAACCAGACTAAATGGTGGGCGGCCATCCGCCGCTGCCGTGTTAGGTTTTGAGAGAGACGTTTTAAATGTGAGACTATTTAAAAACAACAAAACAACCAATAATACCCATAGCACAAAATACACAACATACAAAAATACGCATAACATAAAGACACTTATGGATTCAATAATAAAGAACAGACTAATGAGATACTTCACTTTTCATACTTGTTTCATCGTTGGTTTCAAAAGGACACGAGGCTTCTCAAACTTCGTTTAATGTTGAGGTCCGAAACGTTTCCTCAACTTCACAGCAGGTTTCTGCGACTGTGGCCTGACGTATAAAGCAACATTCAGCTTTACTGGGTCTCATTACAGAGCCCCTTCAGCCCGCACATTTAAAGTTAAAACCGTATAACGGATCATTTTCTAGCTGCTGAGAGAGCAGCAGCACAGACACACAGAGAAGCAAACTCTGAGCAGATCATCTATAACCAAACCAATCAGGATCAAGTTCTACCTGCTGTTCAAATACACAGGAAATTCACTTCAACGATACAATCAATGATCCAATCGTAACTCTAAGGGTCACGCAGGCCCCACCCACCACCAAAATCCATCTGAAGCTGCTGTCATTCACAAAGTGACTGATTGACATCTTCTAGTTCAGGTGTTTTACAGTCACAGAGACCTTCACAGGTAAAACCTTCAGTGGGAGATTATCCACAGTGTGAATGTATGGAAACATCCTCTCAGTGAAAGTGTGTGTGAAGGTGTGTATGTGTGTTAGTATCAGGATCAGAGAACGACAGCGTTCCTCTGATCCAGTCCAGATTCACTCTGATCCTCTTAGGCTTCTTCTTGACTCGGAGAGCAGTGTATGGAGCTGGTGGTGACCATGCCGAGTATTCACCTGTAAAGAACTCTATTGTCCATAATCCAGACAGTATGTCTCCCTTCCTCTGGGCAGACTCTGCTAACACACCCAGAGACCAGTATGTAGGGTCTCCAACCTCGACCTCCCAGCTGTGAGTCCCTGAGTTGAAGCCCTCCGAGCCGAGGACAGAGGTGTAATAACCAAACCTCTCTGGATTGTCAGGAAGCTGCTGCTCCTGCTGCTCCTCCTCCTCCTCCTCCTCCTCCTCTCCTCCTCGTCTCACACTGGTCAGATCTTCAGACAGGATGAGTCCTGGATGAGCAGTGTTTGGGTCCAGGATCACAGGAGTGTAGGAGACCATGTCCTTCATCTTGTTCCAGATGTTGAAGGTCAGGTTGCCCAGGTGTTTGGCCTGGTCTATCAGAGCTCCTGAGGGCAGCTGTGGATCCTCCAGCAGGGGGCGCTGCTGGACTCTCTCCACTGCAGCCTTGTAGTTGAGCAGGAACGAGACGTCTTCAGCTCTCAGCTGCTCCTCTGTGGCTCTGACTGTGTCTGAAAGAGCTGCTATCTCTCTGCTCAGAGCCTCCATCTTCTCCTTCAGCATCTGACTCTTCTGCTCCTCTTCCTCCCTCAGTGCAGCCATCCTGGCCTCCTCTTCCTCCTCTAGAAACTGGTGAAGCTTCTTAAACTGCTCCTTAATCTGCCTCTCTGTGTGTCGGGCCTGGACCTTCAGGTGTTCTGCTGTTTGATCAAACTCCTCTTTAACTTGTTCAGAAACCTGTAACTTCTCCTTTAAGTGCTCCAGAGTTTCCTGAAGTTCCCTTTTATGTTGTCGTGCAGCTTCATCGATGGGTCTGAATCTGTGGTTTCTGTGTTTTTCTGAATCTCTGCAGATGTGACACACTGGCTGCTGATGGTCCAGACAGAAGAGTTTGAGTTTCTCAGAGTGCAGACTGCAGAGAGCCTCTGAAGCTCTCTGACCTCTCTCCTCTCTGAACGTCTCACACAGGTTCTTTAACGCCAAGTTAGGAAGTAGTCCTTTCTTTGAATGTCTTCTCTTACAAAGTGGACACTCTTGAGTTTCCTTCTCTGTCCACCAGCTCTGCAGACAGACTTTACAGAAGCTGTGGCAACATGACAGGATGACAGGATCTTTAAAGATGTCATGGCAGACAGGACAGCAGAGATCCTCCTCTAACCTGGAAGCCATTTAGTCTCTGAGTGAAGCTGAACTCGCAGCAGGCAGACGGCTCAGACAGGAATCAGTCAGTCACTCCCTCCGTTAGTGACGTCCCTGAAAGTTACTTTCACTTTGAGTCTTTGTTCTTGTAAAACTCAGTTTGTGGCAGCAGGTTGAAGTGGTCGTACTCCAGTATTCCCAGAATTCCCTCCTGTAGCTGTCCTCTCAGTGGAACTGGTGGTTTTGGTCCGAAGGTAAATCGTATAGTCTCTCGGTGTGTATGTGTGTGTGTCGTCTCAGTGAGGCAGAATAACAAACTGTTTCCTGGTTTGTCTCAGATGAGTCAGATGACGGGCAGAGCTACATCACTAGTTTGTCAGGTTGAGTTTCAATCCAAACTGATGATCACTTGTTAAAAAGAAACGTGTTGTCCCCATTAGAAACTGTAAACTACCTCCGTCTTTGTTTTGAGTGTTTAGCTCATTCACACAAGAAATGTTCCAAAAAATCTAATAATCTTAGCATGCAAACTAAAATGACACTACAGGTAACTGGAAATCATGAATTTGTCAGGTCCTAGAAATGTGATCAACCTGAGCCTCAGGCCACATTTACACCTGGGGCCTGTACTATGAAGCTAGGGATGTTTTGAGGTGACAAACTGGGATGCACTCTGTGAGCCTCATGGAGAGGACATTGATGAGTTTACTGAGTGCATCACCGGCTACATCAACTTCTGTGTGGACTGCAATGTCCCAACTAAGATGGTCCATTGTTATCCAAATAACAAACCGTGGGTAACAAAGGACATCAAGGACATCCTGAATGCCAAGAGGAGGGCCTTTACTGATGGTAATAGGGAGGAGGTGAGGGCAATCCAGGCTGACCTGAAGGTGAAGATCAGGGAGGCCAAGGAGAAGTACAGGAGGAAGCTGGAGCGGAAACTCCAGCAGAACAACATGAGGGAGGTCTGGAGCGGCATGAAGACCATCACTGGCTTCAGACCGACTGGCAGCAGAGGAGTTGAAGGCAGCTTGGACAGGGCCAACGAACTTAATCTGTTCTTTAACAGATTCGACACACCGTCTCCTGCTCATCCCCCCTCTAACTCAGCTGCTGTCGGCCCTCAGACTCCTCTGAGGACTCTGCTCCCCCCTCCCCATCAGGCTAACGGCCCTCTTCAGACTAATGACCCCCCCCCACCACCTGTAACCTCTGCTGTGTGCCTGACTGCTGACCAGGTGAGAGAACAGCTGATGAAACTCCACTCAAACAAGGCTGCAGGCCCCGATGGCGTTAGCCCCGGGGAGCTAAAAGCC
Organism: Siniperca scherzeri; assembly: GCA_027580175.1. Taxonomy (NCBI): domain Eukaryota; kingdom Metazoa; phylum Chordata; class Actinopteri; order Centrarchiformes; family Sinipercidae; genus Siniperca; species Siniperca scherzeri. The sequence continues at coordinate 6,138,440 of CM050857.1, read as the reverse complement.
TGTGCCCCCCAGCTATGTGGAGTCCTTGAACATGTCTTCAACCTGAGCCTTCAAAGGGTCCCCATTCTGTGGAAGACATCTTGCCTCGTTCCTGCGCCGAAGACGCCACGTCCCAGTGGCTCCAAGGACTACAGACCGGTGGCACTGACCTCCCACATAATGAAGACCCTTGAGAGACTAGTGCTGGAACAGCTGCGGCCCATGGTCAGACCCCTCCTGGACCCCCTTCAGTTCGCCTACCAGCCCCGGCTGGGAGTTGAGGACGCCATCATCTTCCTGCTGAACCCCATCACACCCACCTGGACAAGCCGGCAAGCACGGTGAGGATCATGTTTTTTTACTTCTCCAGTGCTTTCAACACCATCCGGCCTGCCCTGCTGGGGGAGAAGCTGGCAGCGATGCAGGTGGATGCCCCCCTTGTGTCCTGGATTGTGGACTACCTGACTGGCAGACCACAGCACATGCGCCTGCAGCACTGTGTGTCTGGACTCTCTGGCGGTGGTGTCAGAGAGGAGGACGCTGGGTAAACTACACGCCATCTTGGACAGTGTCTCCCACCCGCTCCATGACGTGCTGGTCAAACAAAGGAGCGCCTTCAGCGGAAGACTCATCCCCCCACAATGCACCACAGAGCGCCACAGGAAGTCATTCCTGCCTGTGGCCATCAGACTCTTTAACTCCTCCCTCTGAGTGTCAGTCTGTGTGACCCGAAGTCACTAAACTGGACACTGATCATTAACATCTCTGCAGTACTTGAAATATTGTGCAATATTCTCTGTTTAATACTACAGAGCAATATACTCTATTTTCAGTTTAAATTCCCTGTTTATTGATATTTATTAAGACTAATATTACTGCTGTGCAATATCCACCATCTCATAGTCTGGTTAATCTGCTACACTTAACATGAAGCTGTATGAAAACTTAAAAGTTAATTCCAAACTATGAAAACTTAAATATTGCGAGTCAAAATTAAACTGCAGACAGCGGAAACTGGAGATACGACTCGTATATATCGTGAACAATGTTGGTCACAATTGCTTTTGACTTCACTCAATCAGCTCAGTCAGAACACAAAGTTTTCTCCTAAATTAAACATGTGGACACTTCACAGGGAAATCAACAGTTTAACGTCAAAAGCGTGTTGCTCGGCTCCTCCTGTGTCTCCTTGTGTTGTTTTTGTTAAGTCATGTTGAACCAATTAAAGCTGCATTCGTATT